>PRKT01001435.1:54786-76693 GCA_003671525.1 Saccostrea glomerata
GTCTAAGCATCCCTACCCCCCCCCCTTCCCGACGCCCATGAATTAAATAAAAAAAAAGTAGTGAAAACCAAGTCATAATTATGTTTTTATGCTGTTGAATTTAGAACCGGTTTCATGATCAAAATTCCACGACCCGGCTCAGTTTTCAACGGACTAGGGTCTAAAGTCAACATCTTAGGTCTCAGTATTCAAAGTTGAAAAATGACCCGCGAGTCAACTTTCAACCCGGGTCAAAATTCAACGTTACACCGGCATATTTTGCTTTTGGGAGTTCAATATCTACAACACATGATCAACGTCATTTTTGACCTAATTGATTTTACTGCAAATCGACATTAACTGTGTATCCGTTTACCCGGTACTCTCTGAATCTATTTTGACATTAAAAGACAAGTACTCTGGATGCATTTTATTTCTCTGTAGCCAGATTCAACATATGTTAGGTCTATACTAGTTTGTTCAAGGGCAAAACTTAATAAAATGTTGGAAACGGAAACCCCTACCCTCTTTTGACGTCATTTTCAAGGCCTCATTTGTTTGGACATTCCGTGTAAAATTTACGATAAAATTTCATAGAACTTCCAGAATGTAGTGAAAATTTCATATTTTATGGAACAATTGTGTCGCGACACATACCTTAATTAACGGAATTTTTGGATGTCAAATGATCACATCAATAGAGTTTTTCTCAGTTACACTTAGGTTGAAAAAACGTCGTTTTCGAGGTTGCGCCGCCTGGACATACCATTGCTTACAAAAACATTACTAATTTATTAAAAAATACATGAAAGTATAATATACTTAAATGTCAACGACTATTAATCTATCGAAGAATTATGATATTTTGCTTTTGAGAATTGCTTTTATCTCATATTCCATTATAAATGTAAACCCTACAGTGTAGGCACGTATCATTTTAGAATCCATGTGGTACAAATAAACAGGACCCGGTTGTATCAACAGTGCATTAAATTTAAATATTGAAATCTTCTTATGAATATCTATTGCATAATGCAGAAAATAAATTACACTCTAAAATTAATTGGGCAAGGAATGTTAAAGATGAATTGTTTAGAATGGGACTTGGAAATTTTTGGTTTAAGCAAGATTTTATTAATACAACACAGTTTACATCTTTGTACAAGGAAAGACTGTTGGATAATTACCTTCAAGATTGTAATGCTTTTTCGAAAATTCAGCAAAGTGTTTTTTGTACAAACACATTGTGTGTGACAATTTTCAATTCAATGAATAATTTATAACATTTTGACTTTAGCAATGAATAAAAGATAGTAATGTTGAAATATCTCTGAAGCGATTTTTTTATTCGTTGTTACATGTACTTGTGATAGAAGTATCAGGCTTGTTGCAGTATTTTTAAAAAAAAATGAGTAAAAGTTTTAAAAAAAATTGATTTACATGTAAGAAAATGTTAACACGCAAAAAATGACAATCTGTGCAAATATTTCGTGATGGTAAGCTGAAAGGTGTGTGTGTGGGAAAGGAGGGGGGGTTCTATTACAGTATGTAGAATAAGATCTCTGATATATTATTCATATGCATGATTTTATTGATACCCGTAGACCTAAAAATAGGAGCTGTATTAATTTTTTTACTGTTTACCTTTGTTACAAAAACCTAACCACCTCATAGATGATGACGAAAGAAATGACGTCACTTAGTTAAATACAAATATATAAACGAAGGTATTTTGGATTCACTGGGATTACAGTTGGGATTTCTATTGTGATTTGATTTAAAGAAGCATCTTTATACATAGTATAATTTTGTTGACAAAGTAGGTGATGTAATTGTGATTCCGAATGTCTTATTGTCTATAATGAAGGTTCGACAGACAGTCCATTATTTTCTTTTTTTTTAAAACGGTATCATTTCCGAATTTCCTCGTCCATAATGTGCAGTGAAAAAGGCTCACAAAAGACACTGATTCTTCTCCTTCTGCCAAGCGGGCAAAACATCAAGTAGGCCGCCATACTTAATGACCACTTAATGAAGCCTCCTTACCTTCATTAAAATATTGGAATTTAATGAAGATTTAATGTACCGATTCGTTCATTAAAACATTGATACAACGGAATTTAATGACACATTAAAAATGATCAGTTTAATGAAGCTTTAATCATTCATTAAATGTTGATACAACCGGATCAAGGTTATAATTGAATAATTTGGCCAAGAATTAGTCATTCCTTATAATTTAATTTTAAAATAATTAGACAACTGTGGGTGTAAATTGTGCCGCTTTTTATGAGTTCAAATTTGCCGCTCAATAATACATCCCTATAGTAACGGAAGTGATATGAAAGAAGGGGAGGTAATACTGATACACAGATCTAGCAGCCATGATGTTTGTTTACACGAGGTAAGATCGAGCTACTGTTTGAAGTTAAAGGTACATTTATTAAATCTGGAATCTTCCATGAATCCCAAGGACTGGAAATGAGTGGATTGCATGGATACGGATGATTCAGCTGGTTGTGAAGGGGGTGTGTCCCCAAACCAAACCAGGTTATTGAGAGATAATTTGCGTTCCTTTTTGGAAATCAACCAATGAGAAACTAGAATACAAACAAAATTAAATTATTTATGTTTCTCAAACTGCTGATTTCATTTTTATTCTCAGTAGCTTATTTCTTAATGATATATTGGGTAAATTTGAATAAAAAAGCACACGATATGCAATCGTACAGTCGCTTTGATAAAAAATCAAAACAAAAAATGGGGGTTTGTATGCTTCTTTTAGCACCACGAAGCAATTAATATGACCTTTTTGCACTGTAAATACATTTAACACATACGTTAATTTTTCAAAGTTTTTTCTTAAATGTGTTTTATCAAATTAGATTTTGGGATCAAACACAGTCTTTTTTCATCTTAAATAGTCACATTGAAAATTGTGACAACAAAAATACGCATGTAGTTTCAAATTACTTCGTATAGTCAAGTATTTGACCTTTCTGCACTCAAAGAGTGTTATTTTTCTGGTGTCAAAAATTTGAAAAGCAATAAAATCATTTGGAAGTAATGACATTTTTCTGAATTTAAGCAAAGTGGTTAAAATTATCTTAAGTATTCAGAAATTGAAATAAAAAGTGGGAGTCTGTGCTGTTTATTTTTCTTTTTTTTAGATATTACTAAAATAGTGATTTAGGACTAGCATAGAACATTTCACTGCACAGAATTAATCTCTGTGCAGTCTGCATGTAAAAAAAAAGGTATCCAAACTTTTAAAACATTAGAAACTTTTCGTATGACATAGTTTGCTTAGAACTTCTACCCCTTAGCCGCTATATTGTAGGGCAACATTACCAGATCCTTTCATTATTCAACCAAGTTCAATTTGTTAAAGTGGTTACTGAGAAAAAGATACCAGTCTTTTTCTTATTAATATACGTTTGTTAAAGCGTCTATTTATTCATGATTATAAGATTGTAAATATTTCCCCCCATATATTTCTTGCATGCATGTTTAAAATTGGTTACTCAAAGAGGAAAACTCACTACTTTCCTCTACAAGATGGCGACTAAGGGGAATAACTCCTAGGCAAAAGATGTCAAAGGAAAAGGGTCTAATATACTAAATACTTAAAAATCTTTTTCTTCTAAAAAACTTTCTGCCACAAAGTATTGTTCCTCACTAAATGCTTTCGATATGGAATTGAATCATGGGGTCTTAGTTAAATTTAGTGTAATCAGCATTATAAAATCTTAACTTATTGTAAGAACTAAAATATTATATAGAATTTTTTAAATAGAGGCCAAGACAAAAATCTGCTGAAAAGCTGAGGAGCGAGCCTCGTTAAATAAAGATATAGCATTTATATTGAACAGTTCTTTAGTAGGTCAGGTATATAGTACCTTTAAATGAACATTAAGACAGCAGTGGAGCTCCATACCATTTTAGGCTGATATCCTTGGCTGATCTTCAATGCGTGCTAATATATTTAGATTCCGGAAGTAAGTAAAGTAAAAACTAGGTAATTCTTTATAAAGTTAATCAGAATATTATATATGTATGTATATATATATTTTTTTATTTAAATTAGGAATATTTTTCAAAGATACTTCCAGTAGATGTTGATTTATCGGATGTACCTGCATGCGAAGTATTCGAGGATGTCGTATAAGTAAATGCATGAACGACAAGGAACCAAGAGACTTTACCATTAGCTAAATGTGGCTAATTAGACAAACTTGTAAGTATGAAATATGATAATTTCATAATTTGCAGATATGAGTGATACAGTGTATACAAGAGTGTAATGTTTTAGTGTATTGAGCAGTTTAATTCTCGAGACTAAAAATTCATATGAATAATCGAAGAGACATTGGTAATGACATAAGCACAGGCACACAGATAGGAAGTTTTGAAAGAAGAACACCTCTCCCTCAGCCATCGACAAATTATAGTAAATCCCAGTCCTTTTACTGTTTGTTGGATCAGCCCCATCAGTTCTGTTGCACTTTAAATATTTGCTTTTGTGTTTATATAGGGTTGTGTGTTTGTTATTAAGGAGTTCCTTTACACTTTTGCTGACGTATTTCACAAAAAAAAAATTAACCTCCATTGCTGTGTCCGAGCCGTTTTTCTCTGTGAACAAAATTTACAAGTTTGCTATTCTTAATTATCTATGTCCTTAAACGCGTTTAATATGGATTGAAGATGCGATGTTGCAAACAACGAAATTAAAGTAACGGATTCATTTTAAATCATAGTTGAAAAGGGGTGTTTTTGATAAAGACGCAAGATCTTTTCTTTGCTAAACTTGTATAATGTTCAATGTCAAAGTGTTACATCGTTGACAACATGTACGTATGGAGGATATTTAATTTGTACAAATTTACCATGTTGAAAAAAAAAATTGAATTGAGCAATTTACAGTATTGTCTATTTGTTGACTTTTGTAATTATCTTTACATCTAAATATATTATATATACTCTATAAACTTTATTTCGTCTTTTTTCAAATGCTATGTGTTCCAACGTCCCTTAGAGTTTTTAGTCTTTGGGAATTAGGATAGATAAAGAGAACTTTTTATACCATTTTTTTAATTGAAGTTTTATTTCTTTAAGGTTCATTGATACTCTGATAGGAGAGATAACTCTTAATGACATAAATGTCTATTATTCCTTTATAGGTTTGCCAAGTTGAAGTGTCTTTTTTGTCCAACTTTGTACCGCAAGCTATGCTATAAATGCTTGTATTTTACTTATAAAATATATTTCTTTTGGTAAATCATTAAGGTTCAAGCAACATTTTTCATGAATGAGCAGAGGTTTTGAACCTTAAAACATTCTTCATTTAATTTGTCACACAATATAAATATATTGTGTATAATACATACACAATATATTGACAAAGATTCCTTGTTTATTTACTGTATCTCATTTTCTTAATTACGTGTATATATGCACAGATTGAGAAGAAAGTCATATTGTTATACTCTGATAAATATCTTTCTATATATTTTTTTACTCAAAAATGTCCAACAAAAAAAACTTTATTACATCGGTCTTACAATTTCATTCTAAATCTTGACTGGCCTGCCAGTTCATAATAAGAATTGATGAGACCATAACAATGTAAAGTCACTGCTACGTCACAAGTAATTATCATCAATTAATGTCGGCGACATGGTAATAGCCGAAGTTTAGAGCTGCAAGAGTTGTTGATATTTGAAAGACAGAGACACTTGAAGAATATGTTTTGTGACATAATTTGTGTTATAAAATAATATTTTTCTCCTTTCTCTGCTTTTGTTTTGTTTTGTTTTAAGAATCCTCTCTACACTGCACACTAAGGAAATCTGATTCTATGATAATATTTTTATGAAGTTAGAGTGATCTGCCCTTAGATCTAAATTCTAAAAAAAAAAAATGAAATTTACAGTATATATATATATATCTATATCTGTAATTAAATCAAGTATTCTTCAGATTTTAATAGGCCAGGGTAAATCAATTGAAATGTATTATTTACACTTATTTGCTCTATGGAAGTAAACAACAGTACTTTATGTTCACTGATAATGAGTTGTGTTTTAACATTATTCCTGGGGGTGGGGGGGTTTAATGTCACGTACCATATAGTGAGAATTAAACTGATAAGCTCAATATTAACATCTTTATCCAATATATTTTTCTCAAAGTCCAAAAAACGATTTGCACTGGCGTAGAGAGAGTCCTTAAGGAGGTTCGATCCTGCGCAGATTGTTGTCTGGACCTTTATTTCTAAAATTCTGCTTCATTTTTAGGTTCAAACATTATAATGTGGGTGAAGGGGAACAAGAATTGTGAATTTTATGATCCCCCCCCCCCTGGGGACTGAGGGGCGGGGCCAAAACCACTAAAATTAATGCAATCTTAAAGAATCTTCTTCTTTACTCCTGAACATCAAGCAGTCAAACTGTTGGTATGATTGTAATCAGCATTGGGTTTTCTACCAAAATTGGGAAATTCATGGCCCCAGGGTCAGGGGTTCTGGTGTTACGGCGGGGTTCTATTGATCATATAGTGAAAATACATTAATTCTTTGAAAATCTTCCTTTCTGCTCCTGGGTATTAAGTAAACTAATTAAATACACAGTTATAATAAGCTAGAGTGCCTCTACCAAAATTGTGAATTTTATGGCCCCAGGAGTTCTGGTGTTAAGGCGGGGCTCTATTTATTATAAAGTGAAAATGCATTATTTCTTTGAAAATCTTTCTGAGTATTAAATAAACTAATTGAGGTCATAGTTATGATGAGCAAGAGTGCCTCTACTCAAATTGTGAATTTTTAGGCCCCAGGGTCAGAGGTTCTGGTGTTAGGGCGGGGCTCTATTGATTATATGGTAAAAATGCATTCTTCTTCTCTACTCCTAGGTATGAAATAAACTAACTAAGTACATAGTTATGATGAGTAAGAGTGCCTCTACCAATGAATTTTATAGCCCAAGGGTCAGGGGTTCTGGTGTTATGGCGGGGCTCTATTGATTATATAGTGAAAATGCATTTATTATTTGAAAATCTTCTTCTCTGCTTCTTTTGTATTAAATAAACCAATTAAGTAAAAAGTTATCATGAGCAAGAGTGCCTCTTCCAAAATTTTGAATTGTATGGCCCCAGGCTCAGGGGTTATGGTGGGGCACTATTGATTATACAGTGAAAATACATTATTTCTTTGAAAATCTTCTTCTCTGCTCCTAGGTATTAAATAAACTAACTAAGTACATAGTTATGATGAGCAAGAATGCTTCAACCAAAACTATGAATTTTATGGCCCCAGGGTCAGGGGTTATGGTGTTAGGGCGCGGCTCTATGATTATATAGTAAAATCGTTACATCTATGAAAATCTTTTTCTCAACTCCTGGATAATAAGCAGATGAACTACCTATATAGTTATGATGTACAAGGGCTCTTCTTCCAGAATTATAAATTTCAAGGCCCCTTGGTCAGGGATACCGAAGAGGGGGGGGGGAGGGGGGCTCTACTTATATGCTGAAAATGAATTGTTTGAAATCTTATGCTTATTATTTTAAAATCAAACATTTTTGATAAGCAAGTGTGCCTTTTCAAACATTGTGCAATGTGTATACCTAGGGTCAGGGGTTCATGTATGGTAGGGGCACTTATGATTATTGCTGAATATTACTGATTAGTTGAAATGTATTTTTTGTTCCTCTGCCCTGCTTATGGGTATTAAGTAAACAAACTAAACAATTGCTAAGTGTATAGTTATGATAAGCAATAGTGCCTCTTTTAGAATTGTGAATGCAATTACATCTAGCTTGAAACATGAACCAAATTCAATCATTTGAAAGTTGTTGCATGATGCTCAGGTGACCTATAAGGCCCGTGGGCCTCTTATTAATTAAGCTATGTGTGTAGAAACCAAAAATATACTTAATAGAAAAAGCTTAAGACTTTAGATATAAGGAACCAACCTCGTTAATTGATAAAGACAAAATTTTCCCTGAAAGTACTTGATTGATTATATTTTATGTAAAAGTATTATAATAAAACTGTTTTAGACTGGGTGTGGTTTCGACCAAATTATGATTTGTTGGACCTAAGATTGAAAATGTTGCCCTTGGCCTTCAGCCTTGGACAACATTTTCAACTTCAGTCCCAACAAATCATATGTTGCCTTCATATTCAGTCGATGACTGTATATTAAAGAAAATTTATGTATAATTTAGAATAAATATACATGTAATATAATTGAAGATTATGAAATATTGTCATTTTGCTGATAACCATTACGTGTTTAAAAACATTTAATCAAATGCAGAAAAAATAATGAGAATTTTAAAAAAGATTTAATCATAACTCCCTGGCATTTTGATATTTGAAGCCTTTGAACTTTTACAATGAAATATGCCCTAAAGAAGACACCTACTGATTTTGAGGTCAAAAGGTTTAGTAAAAGACACTTTGTTCTGTGTAAAATTTTGGTAATAAAGAACGTGATATACCCTGGTAAACAGACACACAGACCCTCTCACCAACTTCCCCATCCGCCATATATATATAGAGACAAAAATTTGAGAGACATTTTAGTGTATAAAAAGCACAACAACTTATTTTTTAAAAAAAAAAAGGAAATTTATGTGAGCCATGTGGTGCTAAAAAATGTATTTTATGTAAATTTGTTGTGAAAACCAGCCAGTTTGAAGATAATAACGGATACACTTTTCAAGTGAAAAATTATATTAATTGTAAATATCAAAGAGGAAAACTCACTACTTTCCTCTACAAGATGGCGACTAAGGGGAATAACTCCTAGGCAAAAGATGTCAAAGGAAAAGGGTCTAATATACTAAATACTTAAAAATCTTTTTCTTCTAAAAAACTTTCTGCCACAAAGTATTGTTCCTCACTAAATGCTTTCGATATGGAATTGAATCATGGGGTCTTAGTTAAATTTAGTGTAATCAGCATTATAAAATCTTAACTTATTGTAAGAACTAAAATATTATATAGAATTTTTTAAATAGAGGCCAAGACAAAAATCTGCTGAAAAGCTGAGGAGCGAGCCTCGTTAAATAAAGATATAGCATTTATATTGAACAGTTCTTTAGTAGGTCAGGTATATAGTACCTTTAAATGAACATTAAGACAGCAGTGGAGCTCCATACCATTTTAGGCTGATATCCTTGGCTGATCTTCAATGCGTGCTAATATATTTAGATTCCGGAAGTAAGTAAAGTAAAAACTAGGTAATTCTTTATAAAGTTAATCAGAATATTATATATGTATGTATATATATATTTTTTTATTTAAATTAGGAATATTTTTCAAAGATACTTCCAGTAGATGTTGATTTATCGGATGTACCTGCATGCGAAGTATTCGAGGATGTCGTATAAGTAAATGCATGAACGACAAGGAACCAAGAGACTTTACCATTAGCTAAATGTGGCTAATTAGACAAACTTGTAAGTATGAAATATGATAATTTCATAATTTGCAGATATGAGTGATACAGTGTATACAAGAGTGTAATGTTTTAGTGTATTGAGCAGTTTAATTCTCGAGACTAAAAATTCATATGAATAATCGAAGAGACATTGGTAATGACATAAGCACAGGCACACAGATAGGAAGTTTTGAAAGAAGAACACCTCTCCCTCAGCCATCGACAAATTATAGTAAATCCCAGTCCTTTTACTGTTTGTTGGATCAGCCCCATCAGTTCTGTTGCACTTTAAATATTTGCTTTTGTGTTTATATAGGGTTGTGTGTTTGTTATTAAGGAGTTCCTTTACACTTTTGCTGACGTATTTCACAAAAAAAAAATTAACCTCCATTGCTGTGTCCGAGCCGTTTTTCTCTGTGAACAAAATTTACAAGTTTGCTATTCTTAATTATCTATGTCCTTAAACGCGTTAAATATGGATTGAAGATGCGATGTTGCAAACAACGAAATTAAAGTAACGGATTCATTTTAAATCATAGTTGAAAAGGGGTGTTTTTGATAAAGACGCAAGATCTTTTCTTTGCTAAACTTGTATAATGTTCAATGTCAAAGTGTTACATCGTTGACAACATGTACGTATGGAGGATATTTAATTTGTACAAATTTACCATGTTGAAAAAAAAAATTGAATTGAGCAATTTACAGTATTGTCTATTTGTTGACTTTTGTAATTATCTTTACATCTAAATATATTATATATACTCTATAAACTTTATTTCGTCTTTTTTCAAATGCTATGTGTTCCAACGTCCCTTAGAGTTTTTAGTCTTTGGGAATTAGGATAGATAAAGAGAACTTTTTATACCATTTTTTTAATTGAAGTTTTATTTCTTTAAGGTTCATTGATACTCTGATAGGAGAGATAACTCTTAATGACATAAATGTCTATTATTCCTTTATAGGTTTGCCAAGTTGAAGTGTCTTTTTTGTCCAACTTTGTACCGCAAGCTATGCTATAAATGCTTGTATTTTACTTATAAAATATATTTCTTTTGGTAAATCATTAAGGTTCAAGCAACATTTTTCATGAATGAGCAGAGGTTTTGAACCTTAAAACATTCTTCATTTAATTTGTCACACAATATAAATATATTGTGTATAATACATACACAATATATTGACAAAGATTCCTTGTTTATTTACTGTATCTCATTTTCTTAATTACGTGTATATATGCACAGATTGAGAAGAAAGTCATATTGTTATACTCTGATAAATATCTTTCTATATATTTTTTTACTCAAAAATGTCCAACAAAAAAAACTTTATTACATCGGTCTTACAATTTCATTCTAAATCTTGACTGGCCTGCCAGTTCATAATAAGAATTGATGAGACCATAACAATGTAAAGTCACTGCTACGTCACAAGTAATTATCATCAATTAATGTCGGCGACATGGTAATAGCCGAAGTTTAGAGCTGCAAGAGTTGTTGATATTTGAAAGACAGAGACACTTGAAGAATATGTTTTGTGACATAATTTGTGTTATAAAATAATATTTTTCTCCTTTCTCTGCTTTTGTTTTGTTTTGTTTTAAGAATCCTCTCTACACTGCACACTAAGGAAATCTGATTCTATGATAATATTTTTATGAAGTTAGAGTGATCTGCCCTTAGATCTAAATTCTAAAAAAAAAAAATACAATGGAGTGCAAAATGAAAAAAAATGTTCCTATGAACAATTGAAATACGAAGATAAGAAACTATGAAACATGTCACGGGCGTTTTGATTTGTTAAATAAAGAAAAAAATGTTTGATAAACTGTTTCAAGTTCAGATCAACAGCGCTTCAACAGCTGTTGAAGGGTAAGGAAAACGAGCAGCATCTCTTATGCATTTAAATGGACAAAACATTCTTACATTACTATACTCGTGATCAAGTGTTTTGGCCAGGGAATCCACCTGACATTTGTATTCACCTATAGTACAACAAAGGAATTAATACAGACGCAAATCATTTTGTAGTATGCCTTTGAGAAACCTAGACTTCCGTTTATTAAACAAATGAATTGTTTGTCATTGTGAGCACGACAATAATAGAATTTAAAAAATGCTTTTCATTTACGTAATGGATGGAAAAACGGCCTTTGAGCCTTCCGATCGCCACAAGATTTAAAGCGTAAAATCCCTGTAGTATTCGTAGTAACCCATGATGCAATTCTCATTCAGCTGATTTGTCAGTTAAAGTCATATTGGTGCCTCAATTGCTAAATATAGTCCCGATTCCCATGCAAAAATATGTCTCTAAAAAGAAATTTTAATTCATGACTGCAGAAGATTTTATCATAGAGAATATTTATTTAAGTTTGAATGATTTCAAGAGATATCGATTGAAGTACATTTCTCAGATATTATAGGGTGGTGAAAACTGAAACGCAACATAACTTTTCTGTTTACTATGTCTTCACGTGCTAGTCACTTCCTAGCCACTTTTCCGTGAATAATTTACCCTATCTCGCTATAGTCTAGATAACTCTCTTTAGAGCCACTGCCAGGGCTACTTTTGAAACATCCGATTTTATAATTTGCAGAACGACAAAAAATAAAAGTTTACGAACACATTAGTAGGGTGATGTACGTCCTGCAAAGCGTACGGTTTAGACTTTTAAGGCTTACCGTGTATACCTGACCTAAACACTTACCTTTTTGAGTTTTCGTCGAGGAAAACTGTTATTACATTGAATTAACGATCCTTTAAATAATATTTCACTATCACTTTCCAATTCCATTCCCTGAAATTAATACCTTTATGTTTTCCCTGAAGAAAAAAAAACAGAAAATAAATCAAAAATACATTTTAATGTTAAACAGATATATCTTTTAAAAAAACAGAAAATAAATCAAAAATACATTTTAATGTTAAACAAAGATTCTACATTACTGTCATAAATGCTTAAGAATACGTGAATTGATAACATAAATGTTGCAGAAACAATAAAAAATTTCATAAAACACCATTCATATAGTATTTCTATTATTTTAATAGGCGAAATATTTCGATTTAAACGAGCCGAAAGGGCAAAGTGTCCTCAATGCAGGGATTGGGGAGGGGGGGGGGGGGGGGGGGGGGGGGGGGGGGGGGTGAGGGCCCCCTTTGGAGAGATTTTATGATTACGTAGATTTAGACCATTGCACCATCTACAATGTAGCATTAATTCAGATAACAATCCCCTTGCACGCCTATTATCTTTGAATATGATAGTTTGTTTTTAATTTTTTTTATTCTTTTGATTTTTTAAAATTTAGTTAATTTGTTTTATACTCAGTGAGTTTATGGAAATTACTTTTTGGTTCGGCATTAGTATCAAGGTCTCTATCAACACTATCGCTTATAAACCTGTGTGAGTAGTATTTCCATTGATACTTCGCACTAACAATCCTAAGAAAAATATGAGGTATACACCCCGCATACAACATGTTGCATACACCCCAGACCCCCGACATTTTTCGTCAATATCTTTATATACGAACTATTTCATTTACAGACAATTTGTACAAACGTTTATATTGTAAACATGTATTTAACAATAATATAATAGTGATGATATACCAAAGCTTTGTTCTGATATTTGATCATAAACACAGTGTAGCGTCAATCTTGCTCCGACCCTCGGAATTGTGTTGAGGTGTTTGATAAAACTAGAAGGTGTCCAGTGGATTCATAGGTATCCATATACTCCTTAGATAATTCATTCTTCCGTAGGCATATGCTTTCTGGTGAAAAATATCCGTAAGTTGTGAAAATGGGCAGAGATTTTACATTGACCCCCTTTCGCTTCGGAAGCATACACCCTGCGCACAACATAGTATACACCCCGCATGTTGGGATATACACGGTGAAAATGTTTTTCCTAAATCTTTATTTCAGTGAGTAGAGGTAGGAGGAACCTTTTCATTGATTTTCTGAGTTCGTTATCTCCAAATGTAATAATTGATATTTGTCTTTACTTCTCATTGTGCATAATGGTAATGTCTATACTGCCTCTGTAATTCTATTCTTTATGTATAGGCTATTTTCCTGTGGATATAATAAAACATGTCATTAATGTGTGCTAATTATATAGGCCTAAATGAAATCCAAGGAAGTACAGTTACTGATAAATGTAGCCAAAATCAATGTGATTAAATTTTAAGGAATATATACATGCACAATTGAAATTCATTGCAACTCAATGCTGCCAAGAGTACCTATATCGAGTAACACAAAGCGAGTTATTCTTGTCCTCGGAGAAAGTGAGCTTATACTGAGGTTTCTCTGCCTGACTAACAACTGTACATTGGATTGTTACGATTTGATATCTCTTTAGTGTTTCGTGTATCAAGAATGGATATGCATAATGCATAAATAAATGAAGGAAATAACCACAAGTATATAAAAAAAAATTAAAATGGTCTTTGAAAAGGGGAAATTTAAAACTTTAAAAGTGTGGTACCAGGTGGATTCGAACCCCCGACTTTAAAAAGAAAGTTTTCATGGTGTAAAAGTCAAGACTTAAATCAACTGAGCTAGTCTGACTATAAGACTGAAAGGTATAAATTTGAAGCAGATTATCAAATCAACCTTCCTCATTTTTTGTAGGGTTTTTTTTGTGAATTTCGACCGTAGGGCAGGGATGTCCCTATAAAATCCTATCTTAAATTATTCCTTACATCCCAACCTATCAAAATATCACAATTTTATTTAGGGGCAGGGCTGCCCTGAAGGACTTCTAGACCAAAATTCATGCAAAAATCAATGCTCTAACGGACAAAATGGTATTTCGACCAACTTTGGAGGTTTATTGTAAAGTTTTAAATAATAAATCTTAGGTATAATATACAAATTTGAACAAGAGATGTTTGTAAAACACTTATGCCCCCCTCCCCACTACTAGTCCCTGTGTATAACTCTTTGACCTTCTTTGACACTCGTGGCCACCATTGAATTAACTTTTGGTCTTCTGATGTTTACCGCTAAATTTCCAGCACAATTAGAGAGCCATTTTAGCTTAATTATAATTGATTATATTTATCTGAATTAAAAAAACATGTCATTGAATAAAAAAAATGAAAATGTTTTCATAGTGTTTCTATAAAATTAATCAAGATTGGGTATACATTTTTTTATTAATGAAAACTGCAATCTTGTCTTCACTCGTAAAATATTCTTGTTATGAGACAGCGAAAACATTACCGGGTACTTTAAAAATAAAGGATAAAATAAAATAATATAAGCTGGTAATGAATTGTAAGGATGAGAGCAAAATACCTGATAAGAAAGAACCTAGCCTGGACAAGTATTTTAAAAGACTTTCTCTCTTTTAATATTTTATAACCGCGCCTTTCTTACTTTGTTACTTCCGTTCAAGGTCACAGGTGTTAGAAATAGTTTCGAAAGTAATAGAGATTGATAAGTTGGCAATAACTTAATATTTCGTTTTTAGTAAGTCTATTATAATTTACCTTAGCTTAAAACTCACACACACTTGTATATAATATTAATTTCGTGAAACCATCGTTATTGCGAACATATACCTTAAAGTTTGCTAAAAATAGGACCACGCGACTTTTCATATAAACGGGAAGTAACTGATACTATTGACCGTGATCAAAGCTCTATGCTAATATGTTTACGATAATTATAAACATTTCTTAAAATATAGAAAGAGACAGACAAGGATGAATATTTTACATTTTAAATTGTACCTGTATTTCATTTTTTTTTATAACTGCTGCTGTGACATTCAATGTAAGGTACATACCGTACATGTAGATTTTTACAAAAGTAGGCCGATGGAATTTCTGCTTGATATACTAAATATAAGTGAAAATTATGGAATTTTGCAAATATCATTTATTACTATGACATTTTTATTTACGATGTCGAGATCTACTAATTTTTTTCTGATGAAAAGTAGACCAGACAGGCTGTACAGGTAATACTCATGGACTTCCTGTGTATACTGTTTGTGTATAGGGATTAGCGCTTCCCACGGTCTGCACAATCGTCAATGCCTTGGGGTGCCAAGCAATTAAAAATTAGTCCCTCCCCTTACCTGAGAAAACCGTACGGTTAAAAATCTCGGCCTTTAAATAACGGCATTTAGATCAAAATGAAAATGACCAATAAAGGTCGCATATATAGTTGTACAAATTAAAGCTATATATATAGTAAAATTATGATATTCATTTTAAGGGGCCAATTTAGATACTTACCATATATAGAAGATACAGTAATGTAGAGGACTATGCTTACGGCGGGTATTTCCTGCTTGATACAGCAAAACACTTTCGTCATTTTGCACGAAAAAGGTTGGAACAAAAAAAAGCACAATGGCTAAAGCAGCATTTTGGAAGGTATTCTCATAATACTGTAGACATCGTGCGAAAATATTTTTCATGAAATAAAACTGCGCCCCATAACCATGCACACTGTTGGTGCAACATCCAAGACATTTCATTTGTTTCAAATCAAATCTTGGCTACTAACTAATGGACCAGAATTATTCAAAAATGTAATAACTACAGTATGTAAAAATAAATTATTTAAACAATACTATTAGATACACAGTCAGTGAGTGACCTAATACGGATTCATACAGGGTATGAAATGGAAATCCGTATTGGGCGAGGCTAAGCCGAGTCCCAATACGGATTTCCATTTCACACCCTACATATGAATCCGTATTAGGTCACTAACTGACTGTGTTACGAATTTATCCTGCTGAAGATGTATGGAGATATTAAGTTTTAATCCAATAACAATCAACATTAAAATATCTTTAAGGTAACAAGATATTTAACTTAACTACCTACGTAAACCGTTTCTTAGCCGCCATTTTTATTTACAATAACAACGCTTCGTACGGAATCGCATGCCCGATTTTCATATAACTCCTCGACGGCGACGTAAAACGGAAAATTTCAAGGCGTCGTGTGATTAGCTTTTATACAATCAGTAATCTTCAAATTTGTCTGAAGCGGGATAAATTAACTTTATTTTCCACGACAAAACTAAATAAAGTATAAGTTTTAAGTCACAGCATATCAAAGTAAACAATATAATCCTGCATTTCTTATTATAGTTATTACTCAATTAACTCCTTGACGTTCAAAATATTTAATTTCATTGCACTTCCATTACATATGGAAAAAATAAGAAAAAAAATATATGCAAAAATGATCCACTCAAGGATTCGAACCCATTCTCTGGTAAAAGTACGAGTTGGAAACCCAACCAGCATATCCACTAGACCATTTCGGACAAGATGGTTATCCACCGTTATTTAATGTACACATTTTGCATTTCGTTTGGAGAATAATGTTTATTCAATTTTTGCGTTTTTTAAAAAAATGTGCCTCTTTGAAACAAAAATCGGAAATAGCAGTTTTGAAGAAAATCCCTGCCTCTTTCTGTATATATTAAAATTATTTTGTTTCAAGGAGGCGCTTTTTAAGAACAATGGGGATTCCCTATTCAATAAACGAAAAATTTTGCCGTGAGACTAATTTTTACATCATTTAATGGCAATTTGGAAGTCCATACGCAGCTTCAAAATATTGTTTCTCGTTGTGCTTTATATATTGATGCATTTGAAAAAAAAATTGATATGAGTTTCTGCAACATAAAAATTCTTCTTTTAATCTGCTACACATTAAGGGAAAATAACAAAAGAACTGCAACACCCTCTTTTACATGACAACACCAGATAGGCAAAGGTAGGATTCTTCTCTGGTTTCTACCTAGATGAAATTTTCTTTTACTATATTTGCTAATATGTCTTATATATTTAAGTATGAGATTTAAAAGACGGTCACCACATTTTCTTTCCTCATCACAATTGTACAACTTTAAACAGAAATGATAAACTGTGTTTGAAAACTAGCCGGGACTATATTTTTGGCGGAATGGTGGCGTATGAAAATATCTTCATTTCTGCCTCTTAAAATTATTATAGAACATAGAATTTAGTTTTAATTTTTACATAATCAAAGACTTGAAGAAATTTTCAAATATAAGTTATATTAATAATAAGAGACTAAAGTTTCAAAATATATCAAATAAATATGATTCTTCAAACAAACTAGAACTATTTTAGCTTTTAAAAGCTTCCAATCTAAGAACAGATTTGAGCCAAAATTTGTATAAAGCGATTTTTCTCTCTTACTGAACGGTCTAAACTTTTTGTTTTTCTATCATTTTGTATCTTTTTGACAACTTTACCATATGTGAAAATAAGGAAAAATCAAATATAAGAAGCATATAGAAATAAATAATATAACTAGGAAACTTATTGTTCACAGAATAATAAGAGGTCTTTCCACCTTTTTTGAATTTCAATTTCATTTATTATTTATCTCTTTAAAATTAAATTTCACCAAAAAGAAACCAGTAATGGCTTAAAAGAAGAAAAAGAAATTAAAAATTAAAAAAAAATTGGAGGTGACCTTGACCTTTGATCTTAAAGTTATATTTAAGGTCAAAGGTCAAGGGTCACATTGTAATTAACCCCATCTCTCTTTTACTTCTAGTTTTAAAGTTATAAGGTTTAATGGTAAGCACAAAAGCATTAAAGGGCAGTAACTCATTCAAGGAGTCACCAGATCCTTTTCACTTAAACATAAAAAGTTGTGCCTAAAGTTCCTCAAGACATTAGTGAAGGTTTCATGTCTTTGCGGTTTAGAGTTTCGGAGCAGTAGCAATAACAAGTTTTTTCGCACAAGGGGTGATAACTTTTAATAGGGTCAATCTTAAGGGACAAGTATAAAATCTTTTAAATAGTTTTAAGAGTACATATTACTGATGCAAACACAGATTGAAGACAAAAAAGATATAAAAAGAGCTTAATTTCTCATTTTTAGAATGACCTTGACCTTTGACCCTTACCTTAATTCTAAGGTTAAAGGTCAATGAATCTTATGCAGTTGGTCTCATGTCTCTATGACTTCTCGTTTTGAAAATTTTTAATTATTTGAAAAATTCCAGAACCTTCAGGGGAAGAAACTCATTGAAGGGGCCATGAATACTTTTGTAAAGAAGGATTTAAGGTTCTTTCAATTAGTCAAAGACATTGGGGAAGGTTTCTTTCCTCTACGATTTACGGTTTCAAGGGAGTAGCGATAACAAGCGTTTTTTGGAAAAGGGGCGATAACTCTGAGAGGGGTCAAAGTTCATATACGCAGGGTCAAACATAAAAATCATTTAAAGGCCGGATCTGACCTAGTTTAATATCCACACAGACAGCAATTAAGCATATTAGGGAGCTGGTCACAAAGGTCAAGGTCAGTCAATCCCTTATAATGAGTTCTTTTGATATTTGTCCCCCACCTTAGCGAATAAGAGAGGACATTAAATCTTATTCATCTGTCATCTGTTAAATGGTCAGCTTATCAATGTCTCAAAAACTTAAACTTTGGTCATATCTTTTGAATGAGATGAGATAGCTAGGGCTTTCAACATGTTCAAATTCTACATGTATTACCTGTGCGAATTATTCCTTTCTTAATACAGATTACACTATCATGATTTTTTACCATTATATCTTGACCTTGAAGTATGACATACTTTTCATAAATATTAATTCTTCCTTATGACTTTGATTTAGAACACATAGATTTTTCATATGTCTGTTGCAAGATATTTCTGAGCATGCTATGATTTCTGACCCCTTGACCTTTATTCATGTTTGACCTAATTAGAAAACCCCCCCCCCACTTTTAAAGACGATGCTACGTGCCTGGCTAATTCGTATAGATTTCTAGAAAGGGGGGGCAACAGACCCTTTATTAAATCGCTTATTATCTAAAAAAAAAAATTGCAAACCGTTTCCATCTTTTAAAATTTTTAATGTAGCGTGTAAGTTGATCACTATTTTGTTGGATTATCGTGACGTGTAGACCGCGGAAGTTATGCTAGTGTAGAAGAGTTCCGATTTTGAGGGGAGATAACTCACTTTTTAAAATGGGGAATAGACTTATCCATCAACATCTTTACCATCAAAATGATATATCATATATCAGGGTCACAAGTCTTAACAAAGACAAGTTATTCCCTTATCATTATGAACAGAAATGACATTAAAATGTATAGAAATTCATTGAACATTTGCTACATCATGAAATCTTATTCATACAATCTATTCTACATGTTCAATTTACCTTGAATCACTACAAATGAAAACAACTGATCGGTAAACAAAGAAACAGGAAACATCTATCGCCTACTAAAAGTAAAACCTAGACCTAGTTCCGAACTGAGGAATCCGTAATTCCGGAATACTACATACAAATTTCACAAGGTAACGTTTACAGGGGCGGATCCAGCCATTTTTAAGCGCTAAGCGCGCATGCGCAAGCGATTTATAGGGTGTCTTCAGATTTTCACGATCTTTTATTCAACGCCCTCTACCGACCGCATATATCATGGCTGCACTCAATACCATAGTTCCTAGTAAACTTACACGTAGTTTAATATTTGCTACATACCCAGTTGTTTTGAAAAGACAGCTCGTCTACCCATAAGATGTTAAAATAAATTCTTTTATACAATAATTACATTTATAACTGATGTATGGAAAAAGCATGCAAAAATTGAATGTGTGTCACGAGACTTTACGATTAGATATAGAAAATTCCTTCAGTTAGTATACCGGTATATACAGCATGTCGCGTGATGTAAAGTGTTATTCAAGTAGGATTACAGGATTTCAAACTTAGCATAAATATTAATAATGTATATTATTTACGTGGCTGCTATTCTTGTTCAAATTTGGTATCTGCACCTAATATCCATCTAGCACTAAGATCTTGAACGCACCCCTGACCCGCCCTCTATAAATAATGATAATTATGTAAACAAATGGGTTCTATAATGTCTTTGCAAGGGCTACTATTGTTGACCTATAGTTTATCTCCGTGGTGTAATATGGTTCCTTTTAAAGGTGATTATATATAAATTATATATTTTAATGTTGTATATTATGTTCTCAAAATGACGAACTATATTACGCGGAATGATACATAATATAGCGCCGCTGAGCAAGTTATGTAACTCTACTGAGCCGTCTAACAATCCCCGACCCTCTGTCCGCTACTTTAGTGTAGGAGTTATCATAATAGGTGTTAATTGGTACAGTCAATATATATATGTGGGGAAATCCTGCGGTAGGGGATAAGGGCGGTTCTTATCTCTGAACAATATGGTGCGTATTAATAAGTATACTGGCAAACACTCATTATGTCACAAATGTACATGTAATCTCTGTAGTGGTAATTCGAAAAACTAATGACCATACATGTTTATATATTAATACAAGTACCGAAAAAAGATTTATGCGCACATGTATTTAAGTCTCATTAAGCTTAAAATATCAATGACTATTAAAAAATCAAATTGGAATTAAATCTTTTAGAAGCATAATTCCATAAAAAATTATTTATTAAACCAGCTTCTATATCTAATTTGTATCTACATTTTGTAGTTTCGTTACATAATTTTTCACGCCCTCTTCTGCATAAGCCTTTATTTCAAACAATGTAAATTTTATACAAACGTGGATTTTTATTATCACACTTGCATTACAGGTGTGTTCCCATATCGCCTTTACTGTGAAATCCAGGTAAGAAAAAGTTAAAAAGTACTAAGGCGAAATGGGAATTTTAGCATTTGTAAATATTACTGGGTTGATATAAAAATTTAAATGATAATTTTTTTTAGATTGAATTTAACAGTTAATGGGAATTTATGAATACAGTGAATGAAATGATAAATGTAATACCCAAAAATACTTGATGCTAAATATATATTCAATCTTCATCACATTATTTCACCTGAGAGCTTACTAAGGCGAAATGTGAATGCTAAATTTTACAGCTAAGGCGATATGGGAACAAACCGCATTACACAGAGGGCAATCAATTATAATGATTTCACAGCATCAAATTATCTTTTAGCAGTACAAACTTGAACGCATTTTATATAGAGTCTATACTTGTTTTGTAGTTTTTATCTGTAACAAAATATTTTGATGCAAAAAAAATCCATTTCACTGAACGATTGGGTGTTAAAAAACTGAAGCATTTTTTTAAAAAGTATTTTCGCCAAAATGAGTTCAAGAAAAATACGAACGAATTTCAATGTGATATTTTTTTTCTAAATAGAAGAGTATGTGATTTCCCATTTTTATTTTAAAAAGAAATATTGTCAATTCTGCTTCAAATATAACACGAGAAACAGAATTGCCAAGCTTTCTTTTTTTTTAATATTTCGGTAAAAATAAATTATAATTCATGTGTGAGAGAGTCAGAGATGAAGGATTACGGGTACTTGTGGACAAGAATCCCCCTTCATATTGTACACATGATGAATAAGTGTAATAAATATAATTTGTTTTTAAAAAAATGTCCAACAAGTCCTGGGGTTGAATATATCGAGGGGGGGGGGGG
>PRKT01001436.1:0-33921 GCA_003671525.1 Saccostrea glomerata
GACGATGAGATTTCATATTTAGACTTGTCACATTATGCGGCAGTTATTGTGATTTTAGCACATTTACTTGCAGTGCTGAGGACACCTAAAAATTTTAGTAGTGCATGGGAAAAACCAAGATAACATTCTTTGTTTATTTAATACATTTACAATACTTTGTAGTTTCTGAAACGTGCTACGATCCTTTCTAAGATTCTGCAATTTCATTGTTCAATCCATATTTGTAAGAGGGATTGTTGTATTTTTTGCTTGGCGAGGCATGAAATATTGCTAGTTATATCATTTTCAGGATTTTCAGGATTTCATCAGGATCACAGCACTTTACAAATACCTTAATTCTTCTAGAATTTGATTTGTAAAAGCTTACTTATTGATACATTCAGTGTATTCACTAGATCAATTTGAAGCATTGTTAAGGCTTGAAAAAGAGGGCGGGGCCTAATTTATACGGGGAAAGTTTACTGTGACGTCACAAAAAAAATCGATTTTTATGTATTTCTCATAATACCTGAAAATGGAAAAATTTGCAATTTTAAACTGTATAAGCATAATAAACAACAATAAAACTTATCAGTGCATTAAAAAAAACTTGCTGGTTAAATCCCAAGTAGCTGGTCATAAACAAAGCACTGATCGCGATGAACTTGTGTACATGACGTCATTTTGTAAATTTCATGTGCTGTGAGAGGCAGATTGAGAAATTTTTAACAATGAAAAATGCATTTTATTTTAAAACAGAATATTATTTACAGGTTTTAAATAGTCGATTCATTCCAATGTTTATCCTTTGTCTAGTGCGATTATTCATTAACCATAAAAAGAATGTATTTTATTAATTATGTCGTGTTTTTATGCACAGATTACTTATATTTTACATAGAAATGACTCATAAAATCGTACTTTCGCAAGGACATACACAGAATAGATCTTAACCATTTTTTGAATATTGATAAAGAATATTTTTCTAACCTGGAAAAGTGCTGCTACTCTCTTTAAATCGAGGGTGTGGTTTTATAAGTACACAAAATATTTGGTAAAATTCAAACATATTTCAACATTGGCTTATTTACCTGAAAATTTAACTATTAAAACGCGAATTCTATTTAAAGCAGCAGCACTTTTCAGAAGCTACGAATTATGCAGAAACAATTAATAGCGTAAATGTTTAATTGCAACTAGGCTATGCCCTTGCGAAATTGAAATTTGTTAATGACCTACATTCAGTACACGTGCTATGCATTTATCACGTGTCTGTGCATCAATGAGACCAAACTTCATACAGTATAGGATTTGTTGTACTTCGCTATTTCCAAAAGTATTTAAGTTCTGTGGTAATTCAACAGCTTAATTAAAATAAATTCAGTTTTTAAAAAAATCCCTATTTTTTGCATGTATATTTTCAGTTTCTCATAATAGGCCTTTACAGTGTTGCGTTATTAAGACCCCCACATTACCCTTTGATTTACTTGCATACAAATATACATTTTTTGGAAGTATAAATTAAATAGGAAACATACGAAAAATATATCAATAAAATCGTTTGGAAGACATTGAGTCCAATCTAATGGTCTATAAAATATATGTAAATGATATTTTATTTAATTTTAGCATACATTTTTCTTTGAGAAAATATAATTTGATTTGCCTCTCACTGTATACAAACAGGGTCAAGTTTTACTAAATGACGTCACATATTGACAAGTGTATTGCGATCAGCATCGTCACAAGCCACGGTCCGGAGTCTGCATAAATATAGGATATTCAATGTTTTGTAGTTTAATATGGAATACATTTCAAGAATGGGACAGGGTTTTTTTATATTCACAAGTGCGAAGCACACTCGTGAAATAAATTAGATATCCAACTATAAAACATTGAATTTTCTGTTTATTCCATTTTTAAGACCTTTCCTCTGCATGCCTTATTGTAATACAGAAATACTGTCAAAGGCTACATGACATCATAGTTAAGTGGTTGGGACGTCATCGCTAAATGAGGTGAAATCTTTGTAAACTTGGATTAAGTTATATTTTTTTGTAATTTTGATAGTTTTATTCTCGGTCAGAATGGTTTATTTATTTCTGTATATTTTATATCAGGCCAAGTAGTCCATGAGCCACTGGGGTGGTCGGTACCATTTTGGGTGAATAAACGTGATAGGGATATTTGGTAAGTTATACCCCTAACTAGTGAGAAAATGTATGATAGCATCAAATCTGTTGTGGCTTAAATGCTGGAGACACAGTTTTTGCCCTTTATTTGCTCAAATTAGGTAGTTTGAGCTAATTATATTTGCAACCTGCAAAGTGTTTTTCACACAGTTGCTAACCGTGATAGAAAGTTTTACAAGAATTACTCCGAGATATGGTGAACATATAAGAGCATTAACTGAGTTACTAGCCGTGATTCTAACAAAAAATTGCATATTTTTCCCCTTTTATTCAACAATTATATGTACCTCAAAAATTTGTGTAACGAAAAGTTAAGTACCAACGCACATATACTAGTTTAGTTATTCGTCCGGCGGTGACGACGATGACCACTGTCTCATTTTTGTTGGGGAAGGGGGATGACCTGGACGGTGGGTGCTGAGGTGATTGGCCGATCCTCGCACAAGCAGATGATGGAGTTTTCCGATTAGAGCCATGCCCCCTTCTTTGTAAATCTTAGCCCGGATGGAGTATCGGGATATCGGCCAGGTGCTTTGCCAGTTGACAACATACTAATTGCTTTCTGGATCTCATCCAACGTGGGAACGGCATCCAGTGACTAGTTGATGTTATTCTGGGAAGACGGTTGATGGTTTCGTAGTTGATGGTAGAAGGACGGTTCAGAATACCAATGAAATGTTCCGCTCACCTGTCCAGTATCTTTTCCCTCTCTCTGATGAGTGTTAACTCGTCATCATTGAGGAGAAGGGACGAGCCTGATGGAGTTGGCCTGTAGACTTCTCCAAGTACACAGTAAAAGTTTTTCCTAGGCCTGTCATGAAATTCGGCGTAAGTTGGATCTCGTCAGCTTTGGGCCAGGAGTCCTGCATATCCCGAAGTAGTTGCTGTGCTATGCTGCCAGCGTTCCTCAGAGCGTCTTTCATGGTTGTAGAGGTGGGATCATCTATATGAGCCTTGGAAGCGCGATGCTTGTCCTCAAGAAGCTGCATGATCTCGGGTCGGTTCTCATCAAACCAGCCTTTGTGTTATTTTTGAGGGGGGGGGGCAAGACACTCAAAGACTGTATTGTACACAGTATTACGAACTGTGCTCCATGCAGCACGGTGGAGTTCAGGCGTTCTTCCAGGGTGTCAGCAAAGTACGGAGAGAGGTAAAAGCAACTTGAGCTTACCAACGTTGAGACGTTTTGAAGCCTTAGTCTCCTGAGGACGTATCCTGAGTTTGATCTGGAAGTTTAGTGGTGAAGTTTAAAGACTGTGAGACGGTGATCTTTCCAGCACTCTGTGCCGCACATAGCCTTGGTGAACAAATGAACTGTCTGTCTGTCTCTCATCCTGACAATGACGTAGTCCTGATCCTTGGTTTTTCTTGTTCTCTTTATTATTTCGCATGTGTAGGGTCCACATCAGCCGCGGAAAACTGGCTAGGGAAAGTTTGGAATACCTTTTATAATCTGCTCCTCTTGCCATGGAGGTGAGCAGTGCGTTCCTAAAGAGGACTGCTCAGTAACACAGGGGCTGCCGACCATATGATCTGTGCCGCCTGTGTGCAGGTCCGTGACTACCGACTTCCAGTGAACCCGCACCAGTCAACTTCGTTGCTTGCCTGTCGCCACAGGGCCTAAGGTTGGACGATAGAAGGGATGGAAGATGTTCATTGTCTTGCGCGATAAGTTTGAATAAAATGAAGAAGGGTTGCGTGTCGCCGACCTCACTCTATCGCCCGCAACCATCTAGATCCAGTGGCAAGACAGATGTTAGGACGTCTGGAGATGAAGACAGATACAACGGAAGACTAAGACGTGCTATATGTGCCTTGCCTTGCTCGAAGCATTCCACGGTGCTTGCTGTGTCTGCCATCTTCTCTGTTGAACCATGACGGTTTCCTCCGCAGAGTCCGCCGGAACACAGTCTTTACATTCGTTTTGGGTAGGCAAACCCTCAATCAACAGGGTTTGAGACCCGTCAGCACTTTGTGTAAAACGTAGAGAGTGCTCTCCCAGAGGGATCTCCCTTAAGGATAAATAACACAAACAAACTTTTTTTCAAAAATCAGCATTATTTCTCATAGATTTACATTTGAATTGACAACCTGAATAATGTTTACCAAGTAGAGTGGGAGAATTTTATAAGATTTTGTCATAAAGTTAAAAAATTGTGCAAAATTTTGTATGAAATTATAAAGAAGGCAAAATAACATCTCAAATAAAAGCACCAAGGAAAACCTACGATTTCTTTATATTTCAGGGATTTATTGTTTATATCAATACAAATCAAAATCAGTCAAAAAATATATATCAACCCGCGCATCCATTTTTTGTTTGTGGTAAGTATCCTTAAGAGGACAAGGGTTCTCTCTACCCGGACTAGTGGAGGGAAGGGTCGTTAGGCCATTGCAGGTCGTGAGACACAGCCCACTGCCCACAAAGAACATATATGATTGTGCACATACATTGCTTAATTTTGATTTCAAAAATATATATATTACACGTTTAACTTAGATGACCATATACGTGTCCATTATCACAATGGTTTAGCTGGAGAATAATTAAATAAAACATTTTACGTAAATGCTCTACTTGAGACCTGACAAATTCACAATATCTTTATTAAATAAAGAATATACGCACAGGGTAAATCAAGGGGATTTTCTTTCAATTTTCATTTTAGGAAAAGGATAAAGATTTACTATATATTCAAGTTATATTTATTTGTTACTGACAAAATGTTTTGAAATGCTAATACGTGATAAAAATTCTTTAGATAAAATGACCATGCAATATTTTTTTTGTGTGAAAATTGTCACAGTAGTAATTTGTTCAAAATTGCATATTCCACTTTTATGATCAAGGGTAGAATTATATTCTTATATAATTTAGACAGCTCATGACACTGCCAGTATTGAATAATAACTGAACAGGGTAATAGCATGGTCTGCATTCAAAAGAATTTTTTAAGAAAATATTATCCGAATCAAGATAGAAATTGCGTATTGAAAAACCAGCCTTCTTCTTTCAGAGAAACAGTTGAGAGAACGAACAAGTTGGGTTGGTGTATATAAACAGTTGATAAACCATTAAAGCCACAATCAATTGAATTTTATCATACATTTTCTGAAGGTAGAGATGTATGTCCTTCAAAAATTAACTATGAAAATTATTCACCCGAGATGGTACCGATATCGAAATATTCATGGCCTAGCTCATGGACTAAAGGAAGATTTTTTTTAAACACTCCGTTTTTGTATGGAAAATGGACTCAGAGTTTTACCGCACTTCTGATATTTATCACATTGTGACAGGATATCATTGTGCTTCTCACTCGTGAAAATATCAAAAATCCTGTACCACTCGTGAAATAAGTTCCATATTCACCTACAAAACATTGAATTTTCTGTTTATTACATTTAAAAAATAAAATCTTTGATTTTTCCTTTGCATCTGTCTTTTTGTTATACAATAATAGGCTCGTGACTTCCTAGTTGAGCGGTTGAGACGTCATAGCTATGTGAGGTAAAAATACTGTAAACAGGATTTAGCAACATATATTTGGTAATTTTGACAGTTTTATTCGCTGTTAGAATGTTTTTTCTATTTCCATCTATTTTATATTAGGATAAAAAAGTTTTCTTTACATTAATCTTAGCTATGGGAAGAGAAATCGAGAGTTTTCCCGCACTATTGACATTCGTCACACTGTGACAGGATATCATTTTGATATCCAACAGATAAAAATGCCATATTTTGACTTTCAAATATTCTATAAAAATATACCTGTACTTTTAATATTAACAAACATTGTACTGGATATTAAAAAGCTAATACTTATTGAAAATAATTTTATCTCTGGTATATTTTTACAACGTTGACGTCATGAATTGTTCCATTTTTCGCAAATTATGAAAAGATGGATATGTAAAGAATGTTATTTGTATAACACCTACCTTCCTTAAAAAACAAAAAAATTGCCAACACAATGGAATCTTAAAGAGAATAATAGAAGACTATTGTAATTGTAATTTGTAATCTAATGACAGACTTATATAACCAATTTTTATCAGAAAACACCAATGTGAATACTTTGACTTTATTGAAGATATTCATCATTATTTCCAAAATATACCTCTCCAAGAAATGTATTTTTCCAAACAATCCAGATATAATTGATTATGATCTGATTTTAAACTGATTTTACTAGAGCCCGGCCTTTGAAAGGAGGTAGGGTATAAAGTTATCGGGATGTCCGTCTGTCCGTGTGTCCACCGTATGTCCGTCTATCCGTCCGTCTATCTGTCCGTCTAGCTGTCCATCCGTCTGTTACGCTTTGGGGTACCCATATCTTTTCCACAACTACTCTCATACCACAGAATAAGGTTTGACAAAACTTTCAAAGAATCTTTCCTACATATTGCCATTATGCGCCTACTATTTTACTTTTTGATCCGACACATAATTTGGGTGTCCAATTTCAAAACATGGACAGTGCCATTATATTCCTATGGGAGGCTCCAGTATAATTTAGCGAGCTCATTGCTCACAGTACCTTTAGTTTTTGTATGGTAGTCCTAACATGGACTAGGAAATAATATTCAAATTATTAAAGCAGTACATGCTTACATTGCAGCAACCAAAAGTTTTATTTGACATTGTCATGTCTGTTGCTTTTGCCATCATTTCCTAATCGGTACTTAATCGTAATTCTGTCTTATTTTTTGTTCTTGTTTCTTTTTTATGTTCGTTTATTGTTTTAAACGTATACAGTGTATGCGTGTTCCTTTACCTTGACCGTGAAGGGAGAGGGCTAAAATAATCTTTGCCTGATGCCCAATCCCATTAAACTTTTTTGTGAATAAAATTTTGTATAAATGAAAAATATAAACAATTGTTTATATTTTTTTATTCTTTTTTTTTGAAATAGGACCTTGTACGTAAAATAGAAAAAAATAGTTTCTATATTACCTTAAACGCGAAGAAGTCCCTGGTACAGCTTAATAAACCAAATGAAAAAAATGAATTATAAGATGAACAAAGATAAGCATCTTTGAAGTAATTTAGGTGAAAGTGAGGAAATAAAAATTTAAACTCTAAATTCAATTTCTATTTTTATATCGATTAAGGCTTTACTGCATTTCTATTTTTACAGTATATTTTTAAGGATGCATTTGTACACTTCAAAATAATTGAAAACAACATATATAGAATATCATTTATCAGGAAAATAAAGGTTGCTTTAAATGTTCTTGCTTAAACTTTTTATGACATTAATATTTTAATTAAATTATTAAATTTAAACAGTTTTAAATATTTAAAACTATTACCTTTTTCTTCAATGGCTATTCCTTATCTCTTCGTTCAACCTATAGTGTTAATGTAAAAGGAATGCAAGAAATTGAGCACCTTATACACGTCTAAATGTTTTACTTTAGAGGTTTTTCGTCTGCTCACCTATACCTGTTGCACATGACACTAGGGGACGCCTACATTTTCTATATTAAAATTATGTAATGTGTTAAGCCTTTAGAACAAAGAAGATGTCAATTTATCTTGACAGTGTTTGATACTAATGTAGGCTACAAAGTTCTCAACAAGCTACTCTACTTGAATAATATATGTCTTTCTCAAACGAGCAAATTGATCCTGTCAAAATTTGCACGATGACAAAGAATATGCTCTCCTAAAAAATTGATAGATTGTAATTATATAAGTTTTTAAAAAAGATTCTTTTATCAGTTATCGAGTGGCACTTAAGTATGAGACCCTTAACTAAGGAGAATTGACATCTTTTGCAGATAAGAGTCCTGCAATTATCGACAGTGCATGTAGATACATGTAGATACAATTACTTTTAAATATTTCCTCAACTTAACAATAAATATATCTACATGTTGAAAAATAACCGGACTATTTTCTAGCATGTTTCCAAAAATAACAAATTTCCTGAACTTCATCAATAAATTCTAAGACTCAATACAGTCTTAGTTGCATCACTAGGCTTTCACTTTTTTCATCATGGGCCAAAAATATCTAGCTTTATTGATCAAAAAGTAAAATAAAAGAAAAAACAACATTCAGCCAATAGACAATTTAGGTGCAGCAAAAAATATTTAAAAAAATCACTGACTGCAAAATTTATGTAATGCAAGTTTATTTGATTATAATTGGTGATATACTTGGAAACCCAATAATGTCTATTTCGTATACAATGGTAAATAGAAATATTTCTTTATATAAAAAAAGACAATTTGTTTTATAGAATGACGGCTTATGTTATGTTAAGATTTTCTTTTCTGCTCCTCAAATTCGGGAGAGGGTTAAAAATAAAGTTGACTTATTTAAAGCAGAGTTTAAGGAATTTTCTGAAGCACATATACAGTGTTACTTAAATTAAACGCTTTGACACATATGCAAAAAGCTACTTAAAAAAAGACATTCAAGGGTTTTTCTTGGTTTAGCATTTATTGCAGGTTTATATGAAGTCATTTCTATGTGGGGGTATTTAAAGAAAGCATATAAATCATTTCTCGAGAAATTTAGACTTTTTTAAGAAAATTAAGTTTGATTATTTACCAAAACTTTTGATAAACCTACCCTAAAGCTATTCATTACATATATGATTAATTAAAGATACAAAACAAGAATGTCACATTTATCAAAAAAGTTAAGTTTTAATTTTATCATAATGGACTTCTATTTATACATACAGGGATAAAACATGTACTAGTGTATCAGACTCTTTGTTGTTTTGTTTCCAGCGAAGTGGGACATATAAAATCATGAAGAAAAACAATTATGCCTCTTTGATAGCAAGTCATTGATATATCTAAATTAAAATTAAAAATTACAGCAAGTGAATCTTTCAAAAAATCTCTGTTTCATATAAATACCTACAAAGACAGTCATGTATAAAAATGATAAAGGAGTATTATTAATACAAAAAAGGTTTGAAAGACATGGTTTCCAAATAATACATTGCTTTCGTACATGTATCGACTTTCCTTATTAACATGACTGACTTTAAAGAAAATTTTATTTGAGATGCACGCATTAGTGCATTCATGTCATATCCTATATGTGTTTTTAATTGTTCACAGCGCGAGGTGTGATAAAAAAAACGTGTATACAAAATAGATATCTTAGGCACACCAACAAATATATGACATTAACAAATATTTTCTTACAAATCTACGATTATGACGTATGTCTTGTAGGCGTGTTATATACGCATCTATCTTTGTTGCATTTATTAAAAAAAATTTAAAAGAACATTCATTTAGTTTTCCTTCATTGTCAAAATGTCAGAAGGAGCAGAAGCTTAATGTAAGCCAATCTGTTAGATGCTAAATCAGTAAAGACTGACACAATAGAGGTAAGATATGTTTCATTAAGTATGAATTACTAACAAAACGGACTGTTTTTTTTTTATATTCCACTGACAATAACCGAAACATTATATATGTTACATTGCTTTCAGCCTGTGCAAAATAGCTATATAAGGACATGTATTGAATGTTCTATTATGTAATATCCAATCTTGTGACCGAGACATGGGTAAATGGACTCGATCATCTGAATATCCAGTGATCATCACCTGTTTTGTTCTTCAAGCTGTTTTGTTCTTACTGCTAAGACAATTAAAACATTTATAAAAGAGGCGTTTATGGTTTGACCAAACTTGATTGTTCATGTACCAAATATATAAAGTTAATTTAACCGAGCAAGCAAATATTAAACATTTTTGTTTGACTTAGTTTTGTTTGTTTGTTTGTTGATTAATGTTCTCGGGAAATTTTCATTCATATGGAAACGCCATCACTTGATTGTGGAAAGCTGCAAATTTCGTCCTTTATTCAGAACTCAAGGTCATAAAGAAGTGAGAAATTTTTTTCTTTTCAACACCTACTGTGCACGGGACTTCGGTTAAAATATCTCATATGAATGATCGGTCTCCACGTCCTGCAGTCGGATTCACACCTGTGCCACGTGGGTGTCTTTTTTACTTTAACAAAACCACTGTGCCACGTAGGCGTGGCGCAGTGGTAAGAGCGTCTGCTCTAGAGTCTAAAAGTAATTCTTAATCACGGGTTTGAATCCCACTGTGGGACATGGATACCAGTGCTTCTGATGAGACCGTATAAATCGAGGTCCCGGTGTTACGTTGAATTTTGACCCGGATTGAAAATTGACCCAGGGTCATTTTTCAACGTTGAATAGAGAGACCGAAGGTGTTGAATTGTGACCCTAGGTTGTTGAAAACTGAGCCGGGTCGTGGACATCTTCGCTAGCCAAGGGTTTCTGATACGCTACTCTCCTCATAAACCCTTGGCCTTCGGTGTTCATAGAAATTGGGATTTTTTTCCAGAGTTCTGATTGGATTTCAGTACACCCAGGTCGACCAATCAGCAATTGTTTTTTGTAAGTGACGATATTTGCGTTCGGGATACATCTTCACTCTTTAATCTCGGAAATGAAAAACGCAAGTAAACAACGATCCGTAAGATAACATTCAATTCTATGAATAGCCATGCTGTCATCCAATATCTTCTAATTATGTGATTAAGAATCTATATTGAAGCTTCAGATTTGTTCTATAAATAATCAATAAACATAACTCAATTATTTCTTCTTAATTATTCTTGAAAAAACTTTGATTTGATTTTTTTTAAACACGTGTCTTTATTTCTGGCGATGACGCAATCTGTGCGTACCTGCTAGATTCGAGATCACGTGACGGAAAACAATCCCGTCTTTTGACTTCACCGTAGGCCAAGGGTTTATGAGGAGAGTAGCGTATCAGAAACCCTTGCCTGGCGAAGATGGGTCGTGGAATTTTGATCATGAAACCGATTCAAAATTCAACAGCTTAAAAACACATATTTATGACTAAGTTTTCACAACTGTGATTAGGAAGGGTGGGTCTATGGATGCGTCCCCCTTTTTCGCAAAGATAGACATAAATATAGGTATTGAACAAGGTGAAATTGGTTTAGACCCCCTTTTTCAACAGGCATGTTACAGTGTAGTCAAAGAAAGATTGATTGATTAATTAATTGGTTGTATACTGTTTAACGTCCCTCTCCAGAATATTTCACCGATATGGAGACGTCACCATTGCCGGTGATGGGCTGCAAACTTAAGCCTACATGTATGCTCGGCACTTAAGGCCTTTGAGCAGGGAAGGATCTTTATCGTGCCACACCTGCTGTGACACAGGGCCTCGGTTTATACGGTCTTATCCGAAGGACCGCCCCATTTAGTCGCCTTTTACGACAAGCAAGGGGGTACTGAGGACCTATTCTAACCCGGATCCCCACGGGACGTCAAAGAAAGAAGAGTAGGTGTAGTGTTGAAAAAAGAAAAGAAGTTGGATCCCCACAAATGAAATTTTTTGGTTTGGACTACTAGCTTGGACAATGGACACTTCTCACCATCTTTGATACCAACAATTAAAAAACCACCGTCCCGGCAACTTCATTTGTTCTAAACAACTAAAACGCACATTCCTCTTAAAAAAACGGAGAGAGAGGGGGGGGGGAGTCCTAGAGTTTTTGTCAAAGGCGGGGAATGGTGTCAAAACCTCCTGAAATATTGTGACAAAAAACATACCTGTACACAAAATAAATAAACGAAACAAACAAACAAGCAAGCAAACAAAAAGGGAAACTAGCCAAACCCGAATGGGATTTTGACACCATTCACAGCCTAAGACATAAATTCTGGGACCCTCTCTCTCTCTCTATCTCTTGGTTTCTTTAAAGAGGAATGTACTTTTTAGTTGTTTTTTTAAAGTTGTTTAGAACAAATGAAGTTTTTTAATTGTTGGTATCAAAGATGGTGAGAAGAGTAGATTCTAGTCCATCCCCGACTCTAACCATTGTTCTCATTCTCAATATTATGCTCCGAGAGCGATCGATTTTTAGGCTGACTGGCTACTGACAGATAAGTTTGTTACACTGATTTCACCAACCTTGTTAAAGTCAGCATTACTTACGTGTTATGGTTACTATATTGATCTTTTTTACAAATATAACCTTTAATGTATTGGATTCATTTTAACAGATGTCTTTTATTCTAATTTTTTGGCTATAAATTTTGTTACTTTTTATACTAAATTGACTAGGTAGGATTTCCAGGATTTTATCCCTCTATTCATCATCGTAGTTTTGTAGTTTTATATAGATGCTATGGATTTAAGAAAGTATTGTTAAAAAATAAAGTTACATGCTTGAAAATAACTAAAATCGTGTATAGATCAAAATGCACACATATACACGGGAAAAATTGAAACCAAAATATAAATATACAGATACTGATGAATCCCGTAAAGCACCTCCCAATTCAAAAATATATTGAAACTCTAAGGTGGGGTCAATATTCAACAGGGTCAATTTTCAACTTCTTGGGGTCATAGCAATAAGGAAAAAAATCAAGCTGTTGAAATATGACCCCGGGTATAAATTCAAGGACATTTGGTCTCAATTCTCAATGTTTAAAAAACACCCCGGTTCAAATTTCAACATTGAAAATTTTCAATTCGAATCAATATTCAACGTTACACCGGCAGTAGGGTAGTAGGTGCTGGCACGAAAAAGATCCTTCACTGTTCCATGGCTCTAAGTGCTGAGCATAGGACAAAATTTGCAGCTCTCCAAAGGCAATGGTGCTGTTTACATATGAGTGAAAATTTCTCGAGAGGGACATCAAACAACTTACAATCAATAAATCTTTATTATGCTGTCTTTCGTTCCTGTTTATCAAAACAAGATATTTACGGTGGCCGACTATAGTTTCCATTGTGCAATATTTCGCGCATCATGGTAAAATGAAGCGTATTTACTGTTTTAATGCAACTTCTTTCGCTTAATTATTAAAATTAAACAAAATTAAGAAATTAAAGGCATAGAAATGTAATTACAATTTGATATAACTGATATTTTAACCGATTTTGCAATTGATGGGTAGGTTGACGTCGTTGCAATGTGTTTTTGACGTTATGATAATCTCTAGCTCTTAAAGAAAGGGGTAATAAAATAATATTTAAGAAAAAGTAATAAACATACATTCTGGAAATTTAAAACATAAACATTTGAGAATATCTCCAATATTTGTATTATGTTTTCATATGAATCCATTGAGTACGTCATATCTTATAATACTCTATAAAAATAGTAAAGTTTGCTATTTTTTTCCATTTTGAGATGCCTCCTCGGGTAACAAGACGGTAGAATTTTGTGTTTCTTACATATATTGTATAATATATTATAACTCTCCAATTATAGTGTGAAGAAATGTCTATTGTATTATTTGTATGATTTGCTTTAAAGTGCTAAAAATTGGCATTTTTCTATATAATCCTAATAGTAAATCTACCTGTATTTTGCGACGGTCTCTTAAATTAGCTGGATGGTAGATTTCCCCCAAACTTTGCATGTACACTGAAGTTAATGTAAGTTATATATGGTATAAAAATGAAGAGTTTCGCTATTGTAGTTTTCACACAATAAAAACTATAGTCGGCCCCCTTAAAAAATATTGTTCCGAAAAAGAAGATTAGCAACGCGATTTATTTCAAAATTATCTATCATTAATAAAAGAAGACCAATTTAAATAACGTGATTATTTTTCTACTTTACGATATCACAATAGCTTTTTAGTAACATGGCATATTTATTTAATGTAATGTGAATATTGAGCCAAAAAATGCCAACATAGATATTGGATGACCTAAGAAGGGACTTAGTTCATCATCGAAGATGTTCGAAAATAGGTTTCACTATTTTAAGAATTCCTTAAAAAAAATTTAACCTAGTCGTATCGTTTGAAAAATGGATAAAACACTGTATGCAAGGAGGAACCTAACGGTGCCCACGTGTGCATATGTTTTTCCCTTCAGGGGAAACTAGATTAAACGAGTTATTGTTTGACTTCCTTTTGCGCCAACTATTAGGCACAGGGAGATAAATATTGGTAACGCATTTCGGAAACGTGATAAGACAGAAAGTGTCTGCAAAGTTTCAGCATGCATTGTTGATTATCTAATTCTAACCTCATAATTTTTTAATACTGTAGAAGCACAAATTTTCGTGGGGATAAAATTTCGTTGTTTTGTCATCTGGAATAGTTTCGTGGAGATTTAATTTCGTTGTTTTGAAAGTAACCCTATTCAATATATAGTCATATAAAATTTCGTGTGGTATTTAATTTCGTTGATAATTGTTAACAACGAAATTAACGAAATTTAATCCCCCACGAATATTTGTGCTTTTACAGTATGTAGAGTCTGATAGGAGATGGTAGTCAATTGATTTAAAAAACATTTTCATTCACTATTGTACGCCCTTAAACAGCTGTTTAATAAGTGAATATCAAATATACGTACACTGTATAAGACAGCTGTAACGAAATGCCAGCTTCACTTATATAATCTTCAAAAAAAGAAACGCATCGTGGAATTTTAGTGACACATTGAACATAAAGATTATTTAGTAAAATGATGCAATGATAAAACAGAAATGTGGTAAGCAACAGGAATACTATCTAAATGTCATAATTACTCAACAATTTTAAAATTATAATCAGTTTAAGACCATTAAAGATCAATATCTTGTATGCCCCCCGCAGACACAAATGATAACTACAAACGGCATCTAATGGAAGCAAATGTGTGTAATAAAAACTGCATAGGAATACTCTCCCTCCCCAAATGTAGAATTTTAGTCAGCTGTTGCAGAGTCTGGGGATGCGATTGTCTTTGGCAAATCAAGTAAATCCATTTTGTCCAATGCTGCTTAAATTGGATTAAATCTAGCGATTTAGATGACTGTGACTGAAACAGGTTGTTATTTCTTTGCAAGAATAGGTGTATCAAACGGGCCATATGTGGCTGTGTATTGTGAGATTACAATACGGCTCTAGGATGCTGCAAAATTGAATGGGTATGTGTAGGTAGAACATGGTTAGAGTACCTTTTTCCATCAAAATCCATTGAATTCGAACCAAATCAATCTTACTTTCTTATAATACCATTTTCCATATCATTACACTACCACCACCAACTTTTTTAACGTCCTGGAGGCAGTTATCTATCAAATCTTCATTAAAAAGCATTAGCACTCTTAAAATTATTAGAGGCTTTCAGATAAACATTCAGGACTAGTAGGTTAACCAAAATGTTCAGCAGTGATGCTGTGGTCATACTCTATTCATCTGAGATCTTTAAAGTCGATATTTGGGGTGTTGTGAGGTCGGAACAACGGCATGAATAATCCTTTTACAATAATTCGTAGTCAACTGAAAACGGTCCTGTTAGATGATCTGTGCAGTTCAGGGATAGCTAATGCTTTAGATGACGTCCTTGCATTACATTCATGCAATTTGCGTAATCCTCGGAAGTGATGCGATGCTGCTGTTGTCACACGTAGTCTACCATATTTTTTGCGAACATTGGGTGTTCGATGTTAATGGTTTATGTTTTATAGGTTAGATATGGTCTATGTGAAACATTAAAACCTCTTGCAACTGTAGATTGCGGTACCCCTGCTTCCAGTCGCCCATTTTCCTTTTTGTGCCACGCAACATTCAGATGCAGCAATTTAAGGAAGCGTCATTTTTCAAATAAAACCAGATTATAAATATCGAGAACCACCGCTTTTGATAGCCCCTTTGTACCTGAAGGAATTGCATCGTAATTCAACAAATGAAAATTGAGATCAAAATTTTGGGGAAAATTTTGCAAAATCAGGTCTTTTTGTCTGTGAGACTTGTAGAATAGCTGTAAAGTTAACAATTGCTTTAAAAAAATCATTCATTTCACTCGAATACATCGTATTCATATAAAAATAAAAGGTATGACAAAACTATCAAAAATTTTCAGGGCATTTTTCCTACTATGCGTTTCTTTTTTTGAAGAGTATAGTATTAATTCTGTAAACCTACAAAAACGATTAACACAAAATCATCACAACTCTTAAGATGTAAATGTATGATCTAGATGTATCCTGGCGTATTGTATTTTCGACCTATTTAGATGTAATTTATTAATTTTTTGCAAACTTTATAGAGGCTGAAAAACTATGGGCTTAAAATGTTAGCATATGTGTCAATGAATAAAATTAAATAACTCAAATTGCAGTTTTGTGTTTATTTTATTTATATGCCATATGGGGAGGGCTGATTTTTACCTACAAAAATATTAGCGTCTTGTATTTTCGACCTAAATATAGTATCAACGACCAAACATTATTGGGTTTAAATATCCGTTGGATATTCCAAACAATAAAAATACGATTGTCTGTCTTTCAAAAAAAAACATTGAACAAGTTACATATTTCGGTTGCAAATACATTTATTTATTGGTTGAACCCATCTGTCAGGAGCTGTGCATTTCCAAAAAAAATTCAATGAAATTACGTTGCATTTTTCAGTAAAAATCTGTAAGAAAGTGCCCATATCTAAGGAAGAAAAAAAATTGTTTGATCCACCCATTCATTTCAATATTCATGCGTCTCTTTGCCAGAGATCTTAATTTTCTTTCGGAAAAATGTCATCAAAAAATCTTTGTAATCAACCGATAACGGCTTTGATTAATCAACAGATAAAATGTGCATTAGTAAAAAGACTAAAAATCCTGACATCGGACTTAAACCATAGAGGGAATTATGTTTATTTAATTATTTTGGGTATTTTCACTACAGTTGTGCTTGAAAGGTATTTTTCCAAGTGTAAAAATAATGTTCTACCGCGCGGTATCTGCATGGGAAGCAGATTGGGAAAAATAGGTCGAAAATACAATACGGTCGAAAACGGGACACGAGATATATATAGAATATCTATGAGTTTTTTGGATAGAAATAGATTTATCCAATATATGTCTATTCTCTTTAATTGCCAAGAGATGTAAAAAAAAAAAACGAGATTTTTAAAAATCATATAAACCAACAGACCAGGGAGATTCTTTTTTTGCCCTTGTTTTCCACGTTTAGGTGTACATGGATCCACTTAATTTAACTACATCACTTTTTTGTTTAAAACCCTTGTGTCACCCCATCGATGGATACAGGATCTACAGTATCAACTAAATTTTCAGTCATTTTATCAACAATATTTGAAAGAAATCGAAATACAAGATATCAGGAAGCATTCCAACTACAGTGTGCTGGTGGTAGTAGTTTGCCTTATAACGGATCTGTGGAGTTAGAAATTTCATCCAAAGGTCTAGGAGATAGTAAAGAACACAGATGCTTGTTCCTAGTTGTTGATGATACAAACTACCACAGGACTGTCCCATACTTTTAGGAACCAATGTATTGAGAGTCATGATGGAAGATAGTAAGGACAATTATGGAGATTCTTACAAAAGGCTAATCTACATACACCGTTGTATTTGACATTTCGATGATTATCATTACGTGAACGGGAATTTGCAAAGAGCAATTATAGATTAGGATTGATCAAGTCAGCAGAGAGAGAAGCTATCATCATTCCCCCAAATGGAGAAGTACAAATCCAAGGTTTTGTGCACAGAATGATCCTTTATCAACAGACAATAGCTCTCATACAACCAACAGTCAAATCATCTATTCCGAAGGATTTAGTCATCATCCCGAACCTTATAGACTACAACTACCAAGTACAGGAACCAGTAATAGTTACAGTTAGTAATGTTACAACTAGAACAGTGAAGGTTCCGTCCAGAGATCTTATTGCAGAGATTCATCCAGTCAAAATGGAGGAAATGCCTGAGAATTCTACTGCAACCAATTCTAAGACAATCACAGAACAGATCCTGAGAAACAAGGATGTGTTCTCAAAGGGAGACACTGACATCGGACATGTAACAACAGTCAAACACAAAATTGAGTTAACAGATCCAACACCATTCAAGCAGAGACACAGAAGGATACCACCATCAATGTACAAAGAAGTAAGAGACCATCTACAACAGCTGTTAGAAGCAGGAGTGATATAAGATCATCTAAATCACCCTTCTCAAGCAATGTTGTCTTAGTTAGTAAGGAAAAAGAACGGAGAATTAAGAATGGGCGTGGACTATCGCCAGTTGAACAACAAGACAAAAAAAGATGCATATACCTTACCTCGGATTGAAAACATCTTAGACAGTTTATCTGGGAATTCGTATTTTACAGTTTTAGATGCCAAATCAGGATAACATCAGATCGAAATAGAGGAAAGTCAGAAGGAAAGGACTGCATTTACCGTAGGCCCATTAGGATTCTACGAGTACAACCGTATGCCCTTTGGCATATACAATAGCCTGGCCACATATCAACGCCTAATGGAAGACTGCCTTGGTGGGTTACATTTTAACATCTGTTTTATATTTTTAGAAACAAGATTTTGATAAGCTAAGAAATGCTGGACTTAAATTATCTCAGAAGAAGTGTACATTTTTCCAACAAAGAGCTAAATATGTAGGACATATAGTTTCTAACAAAGGTATTGAGACGGACCCAGACCCAGACCTAGAAATTCAGTATCAGCCAGGTAAAAAAAAACTCGGACGCTGACGGACTCTCTAGACTAACAGTACAGACAACTGAATCTTGTTGTATTTCAGAAGATTGTTTCAAGGCTGTTTGTAATTCTATTCAGTTAGATATTCCAAATGTAGAAAAATTGTCTTTTAATTCTGAAATTATGAATCAATTAAACACTTAAATTCCAGGTCTGTTTAAACAGGTCGATTGGGTACAAGAACAGAAAGAAGACGCGATTCTCAGAAATTGGATCCATCATGTAAAGTCAGGAAAAAAACCAAGAATGAAAGATCTACCACCATCCCACCATTCCTTAGTCTTGATTGGGAACTTCCGTTCCCTTCACCTGATTGATGGTATTTTATATAGGAAAACAAAGATAGATGACAAAGAGAAGAAACAGTTGGTGATTTCCTAAAGACACAGTACCAGTCATTTTGAAAATGCTGCATAATGACTTTGGACACCCAGGACGAGACCGATTGATTTCTTTGGTAAAGGATCGTATCTACTGGAATGGTATAAACAACGACATTGACAACTGGGTGAAAGGCTGTCCACGATGTTTAAGAAGAAAAATACTAACCAATCAACGTGCACCACTAACGCCAATAAGATCATATCCACTCAAATTAGTATGCATGGACTTCTTGACCTTAGAGCCATCAAAAGGAGGTTACCATCATATTATGATAATTACAGACCATTTCATTTCAGATTTGCCCAGGCCATCCCTACAAAGAGCCAGACAGCAAGAACAACTGCTGAAGCCCTTTGCACCAACTTCATGACCAAATACGGCTTTCCAACTCGGTTACATAGTGACCAAGGAGCCAATTTTGACGGTAACATCATAAAGGAACTTTGCAGTATAACAGGGAAGATGTCCAGAACAACCCCCAATCATCCCATGGGCAATGTAATGTTTGAGAGGTTTAATAGAACTCTTATGGACATGCTCGGAACACTCAACTCAAGTCAGAAGTCTAACTGGAAAGCTCACATTCCATCACTGGCACATGCCTACAACACCACAAGACACGAGAGCACAGGGCAATCACCATACTTGCTGATGTTTGGAAGAGAACCGAGGCTACCAATAGATATAACCTTTGGAATCAACAACCCAGAGAAGAAAACCATGACAAAATATGTAGAAGATCTAAGAACGAAAATGAAGTCAGCATATGAATTAGCATTAAGAGCGGCAGAAAAGGCAAGAGAAAAACAAGGTAAGTATTTTGATCAGAAGATAAAAGGTGCTAATTTACAGACAGGTGATCGAGTCTTAGTGAAAATTGTAGCCTTCGATGGTAAACCAACCCTGAGGTTCCAGTATATAGAGTACACAGGGAAGATTGCCTTGGAAGAACAAGAACATTACATCGAAATCTTCTGTTGCCAATAGGATGCATTGATCCAGACGACCAACAGCAGATTATTCCAGAAAAGCCAAAGCCTAAACCGAGACTAAAGAAAGCACAACCAACACAGGAAATTACAGAAAACAACAAAGAAACTGTTGCAGAGGTAGAAGAGAATGCAGATCTTAGTGATTCAGATAATGAATACTTTTTGCAGGTACCGGTACCACCAAAGAGAAGTCATGCTCTGGACAATACTCAACACAGTATTAGTGAAGAGAGAACTGAGGAGAGAACATATGATAGAAGAGAAAAAGCCAGACCAGAGCCAGTTAGGGAAACCCGGAAATCCCTGCACCCCAGACAGAGGAGGGTAGTGGCTTAGGGTCAGCAGAAGAAGAACAGGGGAGAGTAAGAAGATCTGCAAGGCAGCGCAAACCACCAAAATATCTTGATGACTATAAAGCTTACCCGATCAGTAGCGACATCAAACACAGGGAATTAGATGTGCTCAAACAGATGTATTTTATGACGGATGTTCCAGAGGAGAGAACACTTTTATTGATAGCATTATCAGTGTTGATAATAAGGATAAATTTATACAACTACATTTTATGCTTTGTTGCAGAAAATGGCAGGGACGTCATTTTTCAGCTGGGGGGAGTTTGGAGTAGTTGTACTTAGTTTTATTTTATTTTAATTAATGCTATATATATTTTATTTCAGGAATTTCATTCAATCATTTATTTATTCATTCATGCATTTACACAAGCGCTGAGCCTTACTAATATTTTGTTTAAAATTATAAACATCCCTATTTAAATAATGGTTTAACCCAAAGACTATGGGTTAAGGTAAGTTTTATGGAAGAGTCTATTTATAAATAAGGGTGTAGTCTATATTCATCCTTTCTATTGGTCAGTTTGTATTGTATGGTCTGTGTTGTCCATTCAGGCGGGAAAATCTTTGTTTCATTCTATTCATAGCTACTTTCTGAGAAGGGTGTTGTCAGAGATCTGTTTTTGTTTCTATTATAAAACCTGATAATTTTGAAGTAAATTAAGCACCCATAAACTGTAAGTAAAGCTTTTCTTAAACTGAATAAATGATTATAAACTGAAATTAAAAGATAATGAATGATTAAAGTATTTTAAACTTAAACTTGCTAAACAATAATGAATGTGATAGAGTGAAAGTTTTGAAGTAATAAAGTAAAGTCTGATATTGTAATGTATGAGCAAGTTATATTTTAATCTAATTCATGTAACGGTAGATCTTTAGAATTAAGATCTGGGTTTGAATTATTCTGATTTTATATTTGTTAATTCATTAGGTCTGTCATCATGTAATTAATTGATTCTAAATCCTGATCAAGTGATAGATCACTCAGCTCTATAAACTGGTATGTTAAATTCATATTTTTAAAGTATTGTAAATAGATAATTGATAAATGTAAAAGAAATATAATCTTTATTCAAATAGAGTTTCAAAGAGTTATTACCCTTTGATTGCGTTAAATATACGTAAATGTAATGTAATGGCCTAAATGAATGTTTTATGTGTTTAAATTGAAATTGTTTTGTGTTGTAAAGTGAATGTGCTTCATTGATTTTCAACTATTTCAACTTAAATTATTTCATCTTTAATACAACATAATCTCCAAGGAATAAATTCGAATCCAACTCCGTTACCGACTTGTTCATCTCAATTTCTACAAGAACCGGTTACATATACATACATATTTTTTTATGTATAGTATTTGTTCATTCACTGGTATTTTTTATGTTACGATATTGTCCCGAGATAAAAATTTTTTTTTCAATTTAAATTCAAACTCCATTCTCAGCAATAAGTTATATTAATTATGCTTTCCAAAACTATACAATTTAAACATATCTAAAGTACTTAAACTGTAAATTTTATTTTGAAAATACATTAGATATGCCAAAGGATAAATTTCTAGAATTGAAATGTATAAGATCCAAAGCACCCAATTTTATCAGAATGGGGAGGGTGCTGATAAATAATCTCACCAGTAAATATCTGTCAGAAATGAAAAATATGGAAAAAAAGTTAATAATTAGAAACTTTCATAAAAACCAAAACATAAAAAGATCCCGGATTTAGAGGTTGGGCATGATTATTTTTTATCATTAAAGATCGCAACTGAAACTTTAATGATCCACTATAGTGTGCAGCATTCGTCGTCAATTGTGTCGATAATTGCTTGTTACAATAAGCGTCAGTATTATTCTGCATTTGTGACTCTTAATGATATAAGTCTATCATTTAGCGGTGATTTAGCGTTTGCGGTTGAAAAATGTCTGCTATTAATTAAAACAATAATTTAATTCAGGATTCTCCACATGGGGTTTTACCATGGAGGTGCGCCATGGTTAAATTTGTGTGCGCCATGGTTAAATTTACTGCGCCATGGTTAAAATCCGCGCCCGCCATGGTTAAATTTTAGAATTTAAAACTTGCATTTTCAGAGATTTTGTGTTTATACAACGGTTCATTCTATAATGTACCTATAACCTATTCCCACATTTTGAAAATTAGGTAGAAAAAGGTAAGATTTCATGTGCGAGTAGGTGGAATTTTATTAACTATGAAAAGATATAAATACTTATGTAAACAATTATCAACCTGTTGTAACAGAGGACTGGTATATTTACTTTTTAGAATTATAAATCAGATTTTTTTTACTAGTATTTTAAAGAAAAATAAGTGAATCAAATCCTTTTTTACGTTGTTCATTTTGAAATTCATGATCAGCTATTTAAATCTTTTCCACCTGATTTATTTATGTTCTAGAATCAAGATATGATTTTTTTCTTTGTTATTTTCTCGAATCCATAAATTTATTAATAAATGAAATAATTCATATTTTTCATAGAATTAATTCACTTGTTATTTTCTGTCTTAAAATGTACGGAATACAGATAAATCTAAGAGGGTTGTATTAGGTCTAATTACTGTAAATCTAACTACTATCTTTTGAAAAAGTTAGCAGACGAATTATAATCTTTATTTTTCTATATACGTTGTAATTAAATTGATATTTTATCTATATATCTATTAAATATGAAATTTTTTTTTTACTGAAATATTTATGTCTTTTTGTGAAAATGAAATATTTGTTCTATTGTAAACTTTTGTAAATTGAAAAATATACCGATCCAGGGAGCTCCTGGCAACCCAGGTGAGGTATTAAACGAGGGCTTCTGAGGAAGTTTTGCCTCAAAATTCGTTGTATGTTGTTGGAAATAAATGTATAAAAAAAAAGTCTAATTACTGTAAAAACATATTCACTATCTAAACATCTATTGTTATTTGCAAGTGGGAATAGGTGGAATTGAAATTTTTAAAAAGTGGGAATACGTAGAAGACACCTATACAACCTGGTGTGAAGCCCCCCTAGCGCACGGGGACAGGTAATAGTGCTTATTACCCACGGTCGATCAGCTGCGAATGTGCCGTGAAGCGTGAGAATTCATGAATTGAAGGTCGATCGACAGCTGTTTAAGTGGGATGTACAAGCCATATTAGATCTAGTCTGGTGTAAACTAGCCCAAAGTTACTCAAAGTGCTAATGCACTAATTACCTACTGTTAGAGACCAAAATTAGTAAACAATTAAGTTTATTTTGTCTTAATTAGAAGAAAATTAATCATGTTAGAACTGCGCAGCTACAGCATCCATGAGATGAAAAATGCATTGAAAATGGAGTTAGTTTGATTCATTGATAATATGGCTACAACCATTTGTTTCGTTTTTTTCTTGTCATTATCCATAATTCTTGAAAATTTGATTTTTCATATGGGTGTCTTCCTGAGGCCATGTGTTTATTTTGGTCCGCCATTCCTCTGTCACACAGAGTTCGAATAACAATGATTTTAGAATAAATGCTACCATAATAACATCAAGACAAGAAATTACTAAGTAATTATCATTAGGTTATATTACTAACAACTTTTATTTGTTGCATCGCATCGTCTGATTAATGAGAAAACGTGATTTTAACCTCACTCCAGCAAATCGGGAAAAACTGTTCTGTTTACAACTCGAAATTCCTCGTTAATTTTATTCCACTAAGCACATGGTTGGCATGTGCATATATCTGCTGTGGATAAATCCATTTATTACCATGATTATATTTAATTTTTATGGAACAAGTCTTGATAATTTGTTGGTTTCTTTAAAACTCAAGAAAAAAAGATAAAAATGTCCTAAACATATGTGTTTACGGTGGGTCTTTTTTCTGTGGCGATAGAAGTTATTTTCAAATGGGGCACTGCAAGGAGGATGCTTAGCATTTAATTTGAAAATGTTAAACAATATGCAGTGCATGAAAAATAAATTGTAATTACATGTCTTACATTCGAAAAGTTGGTACATATGTCTATTTTGTTTAGAAGTTAGATAGAAAAAATAGGCAGTTATAGGATATCCTTCAGGCACCTCACATAAATAGCTAGAATGTTTGCAATGACCCACACATTGTATGGAGTAATGTTTGGACACAAAAACGCATCATGTCTCATTATGTTGACAACGTTGTAAGCTCTCGCTCATTGAACATACGAAGCTTGATAAAATATAATGAGTTGTTTCTATGAAATTTAGAAGCGAGCACAATGTTTGCAAAGAAAGGTCCATTGCATATATGCTATGTCTATCATCGCAAAAAAGTGAGTGCTAAACACCCCCCCCCCCCCCCCCAAAACCCTATGTTTGTTTTTCAAAATAGTGTCAAAGATTAAAAAATTGCATTACTAAGTATGTGATGGAACATGTACTAGCCTTATAATACCACTTGTTATAAAAATATTTGGTTGCCCTCTCTCCCGATCTACTGCCTAGATATGACCCGACTCATTTTTTTAACATTCCATTACACGATATTTTTTTCTTTTTCTTCCGTCAACAATTCTGTTTAAATTTTAAGGATTTTTTTTCTCACCTATAAATACGGACCCAATAATTTTTCCCTGAGTTGGGAGGACCACCAAACATCATTTTAAAGATGTTTATAGGTCGATTTTTTCTCTTTACTTTGTACAATTGTAATTTTGAAAATATGGGCAAATAGAAAAAAAAATTATTCATTAAATCTCATAACCCACTCTGAATGATTTCATGCCTTTTCAACTGTTGCTCCTCTGTAATGAAAATTATAAATGCATGTTTATTTGACACAGTATACGAGGGGTGATCAAAAAGTAAACAATATCTTAGGTATTTGATATTTATATTATTGTTGAAATATTCAAGTATTTTTCAAGGGTAAAATTTTAATTGAAGGTCTTTGATAGCATATTGCTTTATTAAAAACACATCCCTTTTCAAACTTGCTTTCACCGGGCAACATAACAAGTATCATATTTAACCATCTGCCTTCCTTCACTAAAACGATATCCAATCATTGATTGAAATTATAGGAAGCCATTTAATTAATAAACTGCTTCACATGAACAAATTCTTACACGCTACTTCAAAGGCATTTCTAAGATATATACATGTGCCACGAGTTCCACTGAGACAACCATTTTTCGTCAAAAGTACCTGAATAATGACGTCATTTTCAGATTGTGACATCACAAACAAGGATCAAAACTTCAGCATATGCTATTTATAGAACTTGTGTTTGGCTATCTAATCTGAACTGTGGTTTTGTAGATATAGAGATATTTCGCGAAATTTTTGATAACGCTTCGTACTAGTAGGTACTAAAACAAGGTCATTCGTATCAATTTTATGTGTCTAATTTCTTTGTGTTTTATTGTAGATAATTAAATTTTAATAGATAATATAATTTATCTGTGGCAAACTTACAAACTCTTAATTTTTAACTTTGATGGTGCTCATTTTTCCTTACCTGGAATCAAAGAGTTTAAATTTTATTTATATCAATACGTAAACTATATAACAACTGTTCGATAATAATACTCAATAAATTACTTCAAGCCACACTATAACACCTTTCCTCTTTTAAAAGTGTTCATATTATTTAAAATATTTTGCAACTGTAATTCTCTTCTACATTTAAAGATTGTTATGCCCCTCCATATTAAGAAGAGGTCTGAAAAACAAAATTCTGTGCTAAAAATAGATCACGTGCTGCTATCCATGAACTACTTTTATGGTTCTTTACACTCTTTTTGAAGACAATGGTACCTTGTTTTGAACTTGAAATTATCATTTAAAAGTGCAAAATTTAGACATTTTCTCAACAAATGGTTGTAGAGAGAACATTAATGCACAGTTTGCATATTTTTTTGGATTTTTTAAGGCTCTGTTGAATTCTGTAGCTGCGCAGTTCTAAGGAGCATATCAAAAGCATTTTTCTGCAAAAGTATAGATTATATATGCACAATATGCATTCGGTTATGCATATTTATTGTATCTTTATCAAAAAGATTTAAAATTTGATCAAAATATAATGTATTTTAGCCATTTGAAGAAATGTTTACATTTTGCTCTCACTGCACTAAAAGTGGCCGTACATCCCCCTTAACAGTATGAGTAGTTATTTACTATATAAACTACTGTTAACGGGGATCTGTATTTTTTTGTATTACACGTTATTTTGTTGAATTCTAACTGTGTTCAGTTCACGACATAATAATAAAAAGATTTACAAGAATTCAAAGACATAGTAACGATGTCTCGTAGTAGATACGCATCCGAGCCAGGGCAGTCGAAACGAAATAGTTTTATTTAACGTCGGCAATCTTGATGATATTAGCCCAAAAATACTCTGTAAAAAATTCATATTCCTCTGTATTTAATCAATTTCCCATGCTATGTTTTTTAAGCTTTAATTTTATTATCGTTTTCGATAAAATGTGCATAGGACCTAAGTGTCAATCGCCGTCTTATTTTTAGAGTTTCTTCCCGTTGTTATGAGACGTCGCGTGGCGCTATTTTTAGCACTGGGGCACGTGGAGAAGTAAACAAAACTTGGTGAAAAACGCATTATCTAGAAAAATAGAAGACTTAGAAGAAAAGGACACTTATCCAATTGTTCCTTTGTGTATTTACTTAAAAAATACTACCCATTCATCAGTTTTAGTCATATTTAAACAAAGCATTTCATACAACAGGCTACAACAATTCTTAAAATTATTAATTTCTGAATGATATTGCCCTGATTAATGTATCAACAATTTTTTTTAATTCCTTCGGAGGATTACTACAGTTTTGGGCAAATTCTGGTACATTTGTGAGGTAAAATACAGGATAAATCCTTTTCAATTTTAATTCTTATTTTTTTTTAACTTTAAACAGAGTTAGTTATTCCATTGTTTTGTGTTGCAATGGTAAAGTTTACAAATTGTAAAACAAGTCAGTGATTGATGAAGATTAGGAAGTCTAACGCGCATTCGTGTTTTCGGTCACATTTTGTCTTCACGCAACTTCCTCCATGGTTAAATGTTCAAAGGTGGAGAACCCTGATTATTTATGACATTAATCGTTACAATTACAACCCTTATCAGTGATATCTGTATCATTACATTGTAAGCGGCGTTTAATTATTAGAGGTTCCTACAAAGGTACGTTGTGTATGTCCTTAAAGACTTTTTTCTGCACAGTCCCTTTAAAATAATCTTTTGATCTTGAAGTTGTATCAACTGTTATTGAATATGAAGAGAGATGATATATCTATTATCTATATAAACAACAATTGAAAATCAGTTCTAAGCAGTTCTCGTTAGGCAAAGAGACTTATTCAATTTACCAAAGCAGTTGCAAAAGGAATTAAAGTCAAGGTAAACAAAAATTATTTTTGTTTAATTTCAAAATTGTCCGTTAAATATTACTTGACATACGTCATATTTGCTGTATCCTTAATTTATGAAGCGACAAGCACTGGGATATGCTTTTAGCATTATATGGTGTTTATATCAAAACTTTTACCTGCACGTTCATTGCATTATATTTACAATATCATGTTTGTTTCTTTAGTCGTCCACTCAAACTGTTATAAACTTTGAACAGGTGGCAACACTTTTTTTTAAATATATATGGTTAGTAAAGTGTATTCTAATTAACAGATAAAAACTCTCGAAATTTATATAAAGGCGAAATATGTCCTTTTTAAGAAATAAATATAATCAAGTTTGAAAAAAATATGCATTGCAGAAATGTGCTACCATATGCAACAAGGGAGACATTTGTATTCACAGTAAACAAATCTCTTCATTTTAAACAAGCTTTAATTAAATTGATTAATCATTTTGTATAAATTCCAGGGTTTAAATTTCATCTATTAACTGTAAATTCTGAAGTTTGTCAGAGGTAAGGGGTCAATACGTGACCTCATCACACTGCGCAATATTATCTACGGTATATCAATATGAAATGGCTTGCTCTACATGTATAAAAAATTAACAAAATAAGCAAGTAAAACCTTACAATAATTACTTTATTTACAATGTAAACAAGTATTTAATACAGTTTTTTTTTTGGTTATCGATTTAATCTGTGTACATAGAGAATATCATACCGATAGAAATTAGATCTAGCCTTTGTAAGTTTGTTTACAAGTTTTATGTCACTTTTGTCAGCAGCAGTCTCTGACGTTTATCCTTATTTTTTGGGTAGACCTTAAAGCTTAACACTTCTCATAAATAGGCACTGTCAGACGGGTACATGTATATAAACCGTTCGCTTTCGTTACACCCGATTGCACACTCGAAACTCTTGGCCGACATGTAGTACTCCTATCGTGTTCTTAGATTTTTAGCCTTTATTTCACTTTTTTATGTGCATTTTCTGTTTGTAAATAATGTATTATTTTCCATGATACTTTTGTCCTGTTTCGGAAAAAATGCGTAAAATTAGATAATTTCATCGATATTAAGTAGCATGCTTTGCAAGATGTACATCTACACTCGTCGGATGCAAATAAAATTGTTTTTAACTCCAACAGAGCATGCACTCTATATGTTCAAAATGAGTGTATTTAGCATCTTTGTTACCAGGGTTATAAATAATTATAATTTGATAACTTAATTTAAGGTTCATTGGTACTCTGATAGGAGATAAGAGAGATAACTTTTAATGACATAAGTGACTCTTATTACATTGTAGATTTGCCTAGTTAAAGTGTCTTTTTAGTCCAATTTTACCCCGCAAGCTTTACTATAATTGCTTGTATTTTGCTAATAAAATACATCTCTATTGGAAAATCATTAAGATCAAGAAACATTTGATATGAGTGAGCAGAGGGTTTATGAACCTTAAATGGTGTAATTTACAGTATTTTCGTAACTATTTTGCTAAACAAAATTAATAAATTTTCAATCTTATTTACTCGTATTTATTGAGTTGGTCCTTACGTTGCGGGTTCGAATCACACAGTGGGACGGGACATGGAGACTGGACTTTTGGATGAGACCGTATAAACCGTGGCCCCGTCTCGCAGTAGGTGCTAATTGCGATATACCGGTATATTGATAAAATCGCATATCCCGTGTAATAAATTTATTTTAATTAGGCCACGCCAATTTGATTTCTTGTTCGTCGGACATTTGATGAAAAAAGTACGAGCGGGCTAGTGGTTAAATAATAATATTATACCTTTGTTGTAGGCAAAATTTTTAGGCGTATTATATTCTTTTCTGAATTGCAGAGTAAGTAGATTAAAAGTACAATAAATAGAGCGGAAATGAAACAGAAAACAGCACATAATTCACAAGGTCTGGAAATTTTTAATTAATATTATTTGTTTAAATACGAGTGCTCCGACGAACAAAACATTTTATTGATGTGGCCTTATTTATTTTAAATTAAAATTACTCGTATTTATTGAGTTGGTTCTTACGTTGCGGGTCCGAATCCCATTGTGGGACGGGACACATTTTCAACATTGAGTAACAATTTTATTTTGCCTTGCAAACATTACTCACGTCACCTAAATAAATATAGGTCTATGAAAAAATATTGCTGATTTCTAAAGAAAAAAGATTTTTTGTGTTATTTATCCAAGTCATCGGTGTCCCTGGGAAATATTGTGACTGCTCCGAAACTGCCCGATACTGTGTCGGCCAATACTGTTCTTTCAGCCGATCGCGACAAAACCAGAAAAATTTAGTCGCTCGACCATCGGTTTAAAAGTAAACTACGCATAAAAGATTATTAACACAAATAAAATTTTAATGCATGCATTGATAATATTTTTGAAATGTCATGAATAATAAATCTGTAAGATATAAAGAAATCTTAAGTATTTTTTGCTGCTTTAATATGCGTCATTTGTCATTTTTTATTCAATTCCATACAACATTTTGCATATATTTTCACTATTGGGTGTGCTTGATCTTAAAGTCAGATTTAAATTCCAAGAGTTCTACAAATTCTACCAAACAAGTAAAACTTGAATCGGAATATAATTTGTCAAAATATGGCTGCAGCTCGACAAATAAAGAATTTTTCCTATTAAATGTAAGACGCAATGGAGGATGAAAATTAAAACGATTTGAATTAGGGTGAATTCACCATGCATCGGACACATACCTTGCTTTGGACAACTTTAGGCAATAAACTCTCTTTGAACTTAAGAGTTCTGTGTATTTATTTGTTTCTGTCATAAAGATGAAGATTTAAATTTTTTAATGATACCGATTTTGTTTATCATGTTGTGATAAAAATACCCCACAAATGGCCTTGAAATTACGTCATATTTTACATCATCAAAGGGGAATAACCCAAAATTTATGATTTTGCAATTTTTAGAGTTATCGTTCTTTTAAATTCGACTTCCACGGAACGAGTCGGACTTTGGTGAATTTTGTCAGGGATTGGTAATTTTACATAAATTATAAGGAAATTTCACTTCAATGTTTGTTTAATTCTTATTAGAGCTGGTTTTTACTAGTATGCTATTTTCACCGTACATCGGACACAAATTAACCATGCATCGGACACTTTTCGATGCAAAGGTAAGCACCACCATTTTCATACAGAACCCAGCTGACAGCTGTTTTTTGCGGAAAAAGAAAATAAAAACTCTATATTTTCAGTCAAAATACAAGTTATCGATATATGACGTCTGGAATTTGACTCAATTTATTTCTACAAACCAGAGTATGATAAACCATGAGAAAAAAGCGCGAATTACCGCATTACAAGCATTTTAAAGCATTTCTAAGACAGAGTGAGGTCTCTAGAATCGTTCTACATTTGTGCAATAATATCGTCGATTAAATTTATGTTGAGGATTATTTCTAAGATAAAAGATGGAAATATATCCATAAGAAGGATTTTAAAGCACTGTGATCAAAGTATGATATTTTTCCGGTCTCCATACCGTCTGTCCGATGCATGGTGAACAATGTCCGATCCATGGTAAATTTTCAGTTTTTCCAAAAAACCCGATTTTTGGGGATATTTTCTCAATAAACGGCATATAATTGTGTCCAAAATTGATATTTTAATCACAAACTAAATGTTAAACTCCATTTTGATAATTTTCCATCGGTAGCGATATCGCTAGAACTTGTTGAAGTACAAGGGTATCCGATGCATGGTGAATTCACCCTATATTACGAGAACAATTATAGTAAATTTTAATTTGTAAAAAGGTCTGTAAGACTATTAGCGTACAAATACAGGGTAAAACTGCAAACACGTTTTAATCGGCAATCTCGGCAAATGTACACAGTATATACGTAATCGCCATCTTTAATTCCTTTCACACCACCTCTCAACACGGGATTGACAGAACTGCCGGAATTACAGTCAAGCTCGCCGGAATGGAATTCCGGCGAGCTTGACTGTAATTCCGCCAATTCCGAAAATTCAAGCTACAAATCATGCACGACCATTGAATCACATTCTTATAAATTCTGCTACTTTTTCTTGCAAACTTTACTCACCTCACGTATCTAAATATAGATTTATGAAAAAAAAAATATTGCTGATTTCTAAAGATTAAACTATTTAAGATTTTTGTGTTATTTATCCAAGTCATCGGTGTTCCTAGGAATTAATGTGACTGCTCCGTGTCACTCGATATTTGTGTCGGCCGATCATATTCTTTCCGCCGATGAGAACAGGAATATTTAGTCGCCCTACCATCGGCTGATATGTGACCTAGGCATAAAAGACCACATTTTCAGAATTTCTATCATAAACGTAAAATATAACCTAAAAAAGTAATATATTGGTACTTTTATGCCCCTAGTTCTAAGATCGGTCATATACCGTATAAGTAGAAATTTTAGTAGGGATTTAATATTGGCATTATTAGCGAGGGTGCTGAGATCGCTAAAATTAAATATCTCTAAAAATTAATTGCATTCTCGTTGTAATAGCTTCTTAATGCTATGTTCCCACTATCAAGATTGGCGCCACGATTAAAATCGGGGACTCGAACGTGGACAAATCGTAGTGATCGTATCCAACCGAAACAAATCTTGTGTTCACTCATGGCTATCGTGTTTTCTACGATTAACACGATTAAATTTTTATCGTTATCATCGTATCAAATTGCATTACATCGTAACTAGCCTCAGCTGTATTGCAAGTAAACCCATCTAATCTGGCGTTCATATCGTGATCATCGGGATCGACCTCGGACAGAAAGAACATCCCGCTAAGTGGCGATGTCTCACGTTCTGTCACTTTCTGTGACGCTTTGCGTGGTCCTGCTGCTCATGTGCTGACACGATATTTTCCCGCTCAGAGACGATTTGATACTGACGTATGAGAGTAAACGCCATGAGACACGAGTGTTAACGATTTGTTGCGGACAATCACGCATTATTACGAGTACTTAATCTTGCAAAAATAGCGGGAAAATTGAACGCGTTTCTTTCCCGATCAAAAAAATGTCTGAGTTTTGGAAAATTATTTTAAAGATGCCACCTAAAACAGGTAAAAAAAATGAAAGAGAAGGAAACCCTATTTTCTATTGAACCTGAACCCGTTCGATCAGATGCAACATCGGTGAAAGAAAATAAAAAGATAAGAAAAACAGTTACACTGCTGCCTTTGCTCTACTTTGACAGCAATAACATATGGGCAGAGTTAAATTACAAACACCACCTTAATAAAGTTGTCATCAACTTCCACTTCTGCCATAATTATTGATTGTATGTTTATGTTTTGTTTACTTTTTAATAGATAAAATATAAGGGACTCAGTATAGCAAGATTATTATATGTCTGTCGGGGTACAATCGTAACGTAAAGTGTGTTCTTTCTTGATCCTGATCGTGAAAGGAATTGTAAACAACGTGTTATTTATCGTACATTAGTATAAGAGTGCGCATTAGAGAAACACCGACATCTTACGAACGAACGTAACCAAAAACGGGGATCAGTCATTGTAGTCTATTGTTTTCACGGTTGGATTATTGAATTCTTCAATTTTATTGGGACTTCGATAGACAAAATCCCCACAAGATACCTCAAATCCACGTCTTTTCGTAGTCGCTACTGTGACGCTTCAATACATTTCAATGGACATTTAAACGAGCAAAGGGGTTCGAGAAGGGAAATGAAAGGAAAATTTTAAAAATGTCATTCTGTGGCATGAAATAAAAAAAAAAATTATGTGCTGATTTAGTAGGGGTCGAAAGGTTGGCCGGGGGGGGGGGGTACTTTACGAAAGGCGGTCGGGACAATAAGGAGTTATGGTCTAAAATTAAATCGCACAAACCCAAAAACTTTAAAGAAATTCTTATTCAAAATACTATATGCTGCGAAAAATAAAATTAATATGGCTTTTATACACAGGTATTATAGCCATATTATAAATTCAGGGGGATGCCCGTTCGTAATTTGTCGTTTGATAAAGCTTCTTCTTACAAACATGTATCTTAAAAATCTTCATATAATTCTCACGGGTGCTAGTGGACTGGAAACCCCCCCCCCCCCTTTTAA
>PRKT01001436.1:35148-83415 GCA_003671525.1 Saccostrea glomerata
CCCCCCCCCCCCGGAAATTTTTTTTCTGGATCCGTGCCTGTATATGTATATTTGAGGTGGGTATGGGGAGGTTGTCTGGTCTACAAGCACTTGGGATAGGCATATGTGTGTGCATACTTTTGAAGGATGCCATGACAACTAAATGACAACTACGTTTTCATATTATTCCCACTTTTAAAAGTCCGTATATATTATTGTCGGTATTCTGGAATCAATAATTTTTTTGTTGTACAACAGGATGGTGAATATATATTTTTCCTTACAAATGAAGCAAGTTATAATTTCGGTTATAGTTTTTAAATGTATATTGGACCTTCGGTCAAAAAAACTCTGTGTGTGGTCAAAAGTATAAAGTGTATCTTCTAATTTTATATTTTAACGAATAATGCATAATTAACAAACAATGACATAGTGAAGCCACAGGCCTTTGGATCGCTTAAAAAAATTGTGTGTGTAAAAAAAAAAAAATTTCAACACCTCAATTTTTTTTCTAAAGGCCTGTGAGTGAAGCATAACTTTAAGACAAAGAAAAAAAACTTTACTATGAAAAATGCACCACCCTACATAAATGCTATTTTCAGTTTTTTTATAATCCACACATATAAACAGATATACATGTACACATGGTCGTATATAGGAACGAGGTTGAGGGTTTGGGGATAAGCGCCCCCTCCAATGAATAACAAGATGTGTTTGTGAAACACTATGCGCCCGGCGGCAGCAAAGTTCAAAAAACGCTATTATTAGCATATAGGTCACAGTCAATGTCTCAAGGTCATTGACCTTGGTTTCATTTGAAAGACCTTGATTAGTGAAGTTTGTATACCAAATATGAAATCTGTATCTCTCATGGTTCAAACGTTATGGTTAAAGTTCAAAAAAGCTATTTTTAGCATATAGGTCGCAATCAAGGTCACAAGGTCATTGACCTTGGTGTCATTTGAAAGAACTTTATGAGTGGAGTATGCACACCAAATATGAAGTCTCTATCTTCCATGGTTGAAAAGTTACGGCGAAGGTTAAAGTTTGCAGGAAAAAACTATTTTTAGCATATAGGTCGCGTTCAAGGTCACAAGGTCATTGACCTTGGTGTCACTTAAAAGAGCTTCATTAGTGGAGTATGCATACTAAATATGAAGTCTCTATCTCTCATGGTTCAAAAGTTATGGCGAAGGTTAAAGTTTGAAGACAAACAGACAAACAGACAAACAGACAGACAGACAGGACAAAAACAATATACGCCCCGGATCTATCGATCCGGGCGCATAAAAAACAACGTAATACCGGTATTATGGAAAACTTAGCTACTGTATACTTGTGCCCACTCAATAAAAAAATCTTTCATTTTGGCTTCCCAAGGAATTGTTTGGTAGTGACTCTAAACTTTTGGTTGTGCCCCACCCCCTTACTGAAATTGCTTGCTTCAGGCCTGTTACATATTATATATTATATAAAATAAAAAGCAGCCCAAGATAATTTAGTTAAGATCGCCATTTAATAATCATGCATCTAAGAAGATACTGTCTACCATGAATGCTCGTTTATTTCTTTGAAGTAATATTTTAATAAATTTAAAAAAGAACTCTCTCTCTCTCTCTCTCTCTCTCTCTCTCTCTAGTTCTCTGCCAATACAAGACACTTTATAAAGCGCACTACCTATTTACTTGATTGCACGGGTTTACTTTTTTCAAGCTGTAAAAAGTAACCTTACCCCATATGAACAAGGCGCACACTACGAGTAGTTTGTATACGTTTAATCACTGACGCATGACAAACGTGTTTCCTAATCCGTCTAAAGTATTACGGTGTATTTTCTTCCATTTGTTCGCTTTTTTAAAACATTTTAAGTGATCACAAAAAATTTCACATGAGCAATTTTCAAATACAAAGTGGTTAAAACACTATCCGTTCTATTTTACACATATACTTATTTCTTTCGATTTTAAACTTTATATGGGTACAATCACTGGTCCCGAGAAAACTATCGAGATACGGGAAGTTAGGGAAAGTTACGTTCGTTCGTAAGATGTCGGTGTTTCTCTACTGAACATATTGTATCGTAAAAGTACGTATGAAAACGTAGGAAATCCTTTCTAATCGATTACTCGGATCGTGATATTCGTGACAGATCGAAGTCCTTTCTTGACTAAATCTTGAAAATCCTATTGGAACGTAACTCATCTTATCCAAACGGTAGTCAGATCGTCAGAGATCGCATCTCATGAAATTTATCCATCGTGACCATAGTTCATACATGTAAAAGCGTAAAGCCTAAGTCACACTGTCACGATTTTAGATCACGGTAAGCTACGATTTAGGGATCCGCGAAAATTCTTAGACACCCGCAGTCAGTCCGTTATTATCACTGTGGTGAGCCCTGTTAACTCGGATTACTCCTGAAAGATCCGTAAACTGCTACGACTGTTTTGAACTGTTCAAAACAGTCATGGAAAACCGCGATGAAACTTCATTTCTTGTATAGGGGAGATTCGTCCAATTCTTGACACGGGGTAATTCCGGACAAATAATACAGTCTTTCTCTTTTGTTTTATTTTTCGGTAATTCTGTATGGTTGATTATAAATAAATGAAGTACATTCGGAAAGCAGGTGTCTTTGTTGTCTTTTTTAAAAACATTATAATGACTCTAGGGTATTCTGAATGCTATAATTACGTCAAAAGTTGGACTTTGGACTTTTATGTTACTGAAATCCATTAGGCGGCAAATTTTGATCAAATTTAGGGCAATTTGACATAGAATTAAAACAACATCTAATATAAATATTTATTTTCATCTATTATTTTAAATTTCTTATGTAGAAAGCATATGTTTAAAAAGAATAAAATATGATGAATAATACAAAATAATGTTAATTTTTCATTAAATTTTATCAAACAATGTGTTCCGATTTCCCCCACTGATTTTTTTTTAGGTGGGGGAATTCCGGACGCTGGTTTAATGGGTAGACAGACATCTCGGCCCAACGACACCTCGGCCCGTGACGGTTGACACCTAGGCCTGGACGGGTCGGACCAAAATTATTGACACATCGGCCCATGTTAAAGACCCAAGAAAAAATTAGTCCAGTGTCTGAATTATTGTTTTTATTTAATAAATTACCCTTTCTGACGATTAAACAATCTTCTTTATGAAAATCAATTTGGGAAGGGGGAGGGATCTGTAATATTATTTCTATGCAAGTCCCTAACCGGCATCTCTCTCTCATGAAAATGAGCAATATACATGCTAAGTAATGTAAAACAAGCATGCTTTCTCTGACAATGTGGCATGTTGTTGGAATGTATTTTCTCACAAAATTTTTTTTTTCAAAGCACATATTGCTCTCCTGTCCGGATTTACCCCGCCTCTGTCTGGAATCACCCCATGTTGTCCCGACTTTCACTATTTCACCACCTGAACTCATTTTATTATCAATAAAAGATATTTGTGTTTCTAGGTGATATTCATAGTATTTTGTTGCCAAAAAGTGTTTCCATACTTTACCACTTGAAATCAGAGTGTGTTGAGTGTTTATTTTCGTTTGCTGGGTATTACATATTAAAACATGACAAAAGTGTCCAGAATTGGACGGATCTCCCCTATCGTAGTTACCCCGTGTCACCATGGGCCACCGTATAGACTTTCGTGATGCATCGGGGTTATCCGTGATACGTAACTCTACGTTTACTCAAGGATTTCGACGACTGCAGTAGGGAAAATATACGATTATACAAGATAATCCTTATCTAACCGTTAACCCCGCAAATTTTTTCTCGGTTGTAGTAAAGCGACAAGGAACCAATACAGAGACTCGCGAATAATGGCGGCGAACCGTTTTTTCTTACGTTGTTATTACGGCAGCAGTAAGGATTTTGACGTCTAGTCACGTGTTTTAACGGCAATTTTACGATTAGATTCGATAGCTTACGGTCTTTCTGTTATTTATAAAATTTTTGCTTGTCTTAATTTTTGCTTGTCATTGTTTTCTGTTGTTCATGACTGTAAACATGATCATGAGCACAGGATTCGGCTTCTAAATCTGCACCCATAGTTGAACAGACAGAAAGCACAGAACTACATTGTTGTGCAACACATGCTTTTTTATATCAGGGAAGACGGAAGGAAGAAAAAAAGTAGAAAACAGTTTGGGTATGATGAGTTAAAACTGGTATAACCCTACTGATGGCTGTCAAACCATATGCATTGTATCGATGCGCTTCGATTGATGATCATGACAAACATGAAGCAGTTTCTATGAAAGTATAAGGAAGGATTACCAGCAACACATTCAATCCCAGCTAATGAAAACAAACATGTCTCACTTTGTACTTTTAGATGACGTTATTGCCTTTTCCGTGACTTCCCGATCAGATCAAGGAGCACACGGCGGATGTGACACGTCGCTGGGGGCTGCTCCTTCCACCTTGGCACCTGTTCCCACCTCTCATAGTTTAGAGGTCCGTGTTTGCTTAGCTCTGATTTTGTATTGTTTTTATGTTTGAATGGACTTTTGAGATTGAAAACTGTTCATTATCTCAATATCTTTCATCTGTAACATAATTTCTAGATTCTTGAGAGACCAAATTTTGGTTTAGGCAAATGATACTTAGTAGTGGTAAAACCTTTCCAATCGGCCGTCAGTTAAATCTAAACCGAGTATATATCAGGACCTTAGCTACTACACTCAATTACAGGAAGAGTGTCTCGGCAACGTAACTAAATTTGAATAAATCACAAAAATATTGAATGAAAACACGCTGATTTTTATTGTAAAAGTGAAAACACTAAAATGTTTATATAGAATAGATCTAGAAATATTGAATAAATTTCCATAGCCTTTAATACATCTGCATGTATTTCGCATGCATAACACTCATCTGAAAATCCTCGAGAGTCAACTTTTAAAAGGATTTGAAAAATAAGAACGAGCTACTTGTATTTTAGAATAAGAAATGAAACAGTAACATGTGATTTCTTAATGATTCCTCTTTATATAGGAATTTTTGAACAATTTTCTTGTTTCCGTCTATGTACAGAGAACTTAATGACGATTGTAACATTTTTCCCAATGTCTTTTACTTGCTTAGACGGAACATGTCTTAAAAAAACTTCCTCATTCGTGGCATTCTCGTACAAGAGCCGTGGGGCGTTGTAGCATTAACTTGATTGGCCGTAACCGTAGCTTAGCAATCACAAGTGAGACCATCGCATTATAAGGTATCACTACTGGATACCGTAGCTGCCTGTAACAGTATCCGTGGCGTGAATAGCATGCTCCTTAATGAAACCGTGTCCAAACCTTGTTGAACCGGTCAAAAATCTTGAAACAACCGTTTCATTTGTTTTTCGCGCCAAAAATCGTATTAGCTTCACGATGTCTTACGGTTTATACAATCGGGGTGAACCGTTGCAATTCGTGTCTATTACCGTGACAGTGTGACCTAAACATGTAGGCTTAAGGAAACGTATGAAAACGCACCTAAACGCATCTCTTCGTATCTTTGCATAAAATTCAATAAAAACTACGATTGTTCTATCGTGACATGCGTAACTGACCGCACGACAGTGGGAACGTAGCATAAGTGAGCATTTTAAAATCGCTAAATTTGCTTCTCGCTAAAATTAAAATACCGATTTTTTAAGGTCAAATCGCTAAATTTGCGTCTCGTTAAAATTTCCACTTATACAGCATCTTGTCATTCCGTAATACAGTAAATCGTCCAAGAATTATAATTTTTCTACTTATTTGATTAAATCCCTCTTTTAATTAACATATTTAATTACGTTTTATAGTAAAACTGCACAGAAAAATTACAAAGTATATACAGTTAGATATGGAGAGTAATAATTAAAATCAAGCATCAAAATCCCGAAAAAGTCATATTTCAAGTTTTTTTTAGGTCACCTGAGTAAACTCAGGTGACCTATTGCTATCTGTTTTCGTCCGTCGTCGTGCGTCGTGCGTCGTCCGTCGTCCGTCGTCCATCGTGTGTTAACATTTGAACATTTTCAGCTTCTTCTCTGCAACCACTGAACCAATTTCAACCAAATTTGGCACAAAGCATCTATGGGTGAAGGGGAACAAAAATTGTGAATTTCATGATCCCTGCCCCCCTGGGGCCTGAGGGGTGGGGCCAAAATCACTAAAATTAATGCAATCTTTAAAAATCTTCTTCTTTACTCCTGGACATCAAGCAGTCAAACTGTTTGCATGATTGTAATCAGCAATGAGTCCTCTACCAAAATTGTGAAATTCACGGCCCTGGGGTCAGGGGTTCTAGTTCTAGGGCGGGGCTAAATATGTAGGTAGTGAAAATGCATTATTTCTTTGAAAATCTTCTTCTCTGCTCCTGGGTATTAAATAAACCAACTAAGTACATAGTTATGATGAGCAAGAGTGCCTCTACCAAAATTGTGAATTTTATGGCCCCAGGGTCAGGGGTTCTTGTTTTAGGGTGGGGCTCTAATGATTATATATAGTGAAATGCATGAATTCTTTGAACATCTTCTTCTTTGCTCCTGGTTAATATACTAATGATCTAATTATATATTTAAGGCCAGGATTTATTTTATTTTAAGTTTTACAAACCCTCCGCTCAAGGTTTTGAATTTTCAGAAAAAATAAAAAAATTTCTTTCCGATGTCAAATTTGAGTCGGGATCGACATTTCAAATTAACGAACTCGCACTTCCGGTTTGAGATGAAACGGCGAGTAAGTAAAGCTAGAACTGAGAAGACACCTTGGTTTAGTGTAAAATTCATCGATACGAGTGCCATTCAAAACGTTTCACCCGTTCAAAGGACAAATAAAATGCTGACGACTTTTTTGCACAATGACATGCTGGTGAGATAATTATGTATTCGTTTCAAAAGTATCTGTCTGTAAATTATTTTCCTCCCCCATGTTTTAAACTTAACTGCCCGTGGTAGCTATTGCATATTGCCAGCGACATTGTTTAGGTCTCTGTTATAGCTTACAGTCAAAGCATCATTCAATAGAAAATGTTGCTTATGCATCAGATGTAATGAATAAAACTAGGAGAAGTTAAGTCCATTTGAGGAAGAAATAAACAATAACCTGAAGAAATAAAAAAAAAATCAACTATTAAAAGGCAAGAATATACAAATATATACAGGCATGTAGTATCATCTGTATCAGCCAGAAAAATTATTTTACACTTAATTGAAAAAAAAGTTCACCCTTCTCCTCAATACTTCCTGTCTGTTTCATGATAGGAATTATAATTTTAGGCTTCAAGTGAATTTTAGAACAATGTCTACACATTCACCTAACACATATTCAAAAAATGAAGATATATTGAAAGACTTTTAAAGAATTGATTTTTAGAAATATATTTTGACCAACATCACAAAATTTATATAACTGGCCCAGACTGGCAGATGATGAAATAAGCAATTAAATGTTCTACTTTCCTATTGTAAGCATTATGTGTCCAGTGGTAAGGGGCCTATTAGAATAGCATAAAAAAAGATTGAACAATTGTTAATAATTGATTTATCAAAAAAAAAATTTTTATTTCCTTCTCCTTCGGGACTTTTTTATTCTCATGTTCATAACTAAACCTAAACATAAAAAAAATGCTGGCCTTATAATGAAGAAAGGGGCCTCTTTCAAAATAGATAATTTCAGGGCTGCTGGGTCAGGGGTACCAGGGAGGTACTTTGACTAAAAATGAATTAATGCTTTGAAATGTGCCCTGTGATAAGCAATGGTGCCTCCTTCAAAATTTGTGAATTTCATGGCTTTTGGATTAAAATACGAGTCAAATACAATCTCTGGAAAGTTGTTACATGATACTCAGGTGACCTATAAGGCCCTTGGGCCTCTTGTTTATTTTTTAATCCAATATATTTTGATTGTTTAATTTGCAAAGGTAGTTTGTTCCACAATTTTGGTGTGATGGTTAGACTCCTGTCGCTAAAAGATTTCATTTGATTGGGCTTTGTTAAAACTTTAGGAATGTCATTAAAGTGTTGATTGATTACTAGTTATGTTCCCCAAACGAAGTTTAGGAACATACTGTTTTTACTTTCTTCTGAATTTTCTTATCTTCCTGAGTATTTTTTTGTCGACGAGTGTTCTGGTAAACTACTCATCTGATCTGGGTGAAACCTTTAAAGGTTCACTAGGTATGTTATGTGCGAAACAAAGGTCATTTTGCGCGCACGTGCGTGCGTGTGCACGCACGTGTAACACGGGAAATGACCAATATACTTGAAATAGCCGTAACTTATTTAATTTTTTTGATGAAATGCTTTGCAACTTATAATATAAGGATATATTAATAGTATAGACATGATGACATGGTCAAAATAGCAAGATCTCACGCGCATTCACGTGCGCATCGCTCCGATTGGCTGAAACTAAAGTCTAAATATCTTTCTTGTTTTTTTAACGAAATCCTTTAAAATTTTGAGCATAGGCATACATTATAAAGATCTACAGCATGATATAAAAGAATAATCATTAAATCTACATGTACCACATGCACATATGCTGCAATCTGATCGGCTAAAATTTTAATTGCCTAAAACTTTCTTGGTTCTCAATAAAACAGGATAAAACTTCGAATATTAATAGATACAATAAATGCCTACATTATGCTACTATTAAAATTAGATGCAAGGACGTACATGTACATGTGCATGTACACAAGGTGTTAAACGACCAGTATACTTGAGTTTTTGATGTCCATGCAGAATTAAGAACTTCTAAATGTCAAGACATGTAACATATTGAAGTAGATCTTTTGACTTTTGACATTGTAATTTAGGTCAAGGTCATTGCTAACCTAAATAAAATGTTGATATTAGCTATTTTCCAAAATTACCTTGACCTATGATCTTAAAATCGACCTTAACCTTTGACTTTAACCCAAGGGTAAAAAGAAACATGAAGTACATGTATTTAGAAGCACTCTTTAGGGTTTATTTGGGTTGGCAGGATAGAAGTTAAAGCTTTAAATGATGGCGGTTTTTTAATGACCTTGACTGTTGATCCCAATGTCACAATCAATCTTAAGTTCTAGAATAAGATTTAATATTCAACTCCCACGTTAAATAGGTTAAGAATTAATACCCCCCCCCCCCCCCCACACACACACACACGATCAAAATAATAGCAAATTAGAGAATCGCTGTACAGCTCAAATATCAGCTCGGACCTACATAAAATTTTTGGGAAACTGCAGAAAAAAAGCTCGAGGAAAGTGTACTAAGTATATAGAAATTATTAATCTATAGGGAAAAAATTACAAATCCTGTTGTGTTTGAAATTAAAGTGCAGATGAACAAAGTTGGTATATAAGCCTTTTATAGCCTATTTATTTAGATGTCCTCACTATCATTCAATTCTACTGATTTGAAATGATAATTTAATACCAAGCATATTTTGTTTAATTTACCTTTGAAAATCATTTGATTTTTTTTAGAATTACGCAAACCCCAGAAATAGCGATTTTCGGTACATTAAAAATCAATATACGTGTACTCTCCTTCGTAAAAAAAAAAATCAGGTATTTGCATTCATGAAAAAATATTAATAAAAAGTTGTTAAACAATATTGGTCACATTAGCTGACACGAATTTCTTTATGAACATCTACTCCTATGCAATGGAAAAACCGGTCAAAAACATTTATATACCGTATAAGTAGAAATTTTAGCGAGGATTTAATTTTGGCATTATTAGCGAGAGTGCTGAGATCGCTAATATTGAATATCGCTAAAAATTAATTGCATATTATTTGTTATAGCTTCTTTAATGTGCATTTTAAAATCGCTAAAATAACATCTCGCTAAAAATGAATTACCCGTTTTTAAGGACAAATCGCTAAATTTGCGTCTCGCTAAAATTTCCACTTATACGGTATTTATTTACAAAGTATATAAAATTTACTAGGCACAGGTACCAGAGTTGACAATATAGCCTAAGAGGAAAATGAATATAAAAAAATCTAAAAAGAATTATAGAACTTCAATTGAATAAGTTCATTTACATTGGTTAAGTATTGGCGATACCCTTAGTCGACTTAGACCTTCCCTTGTCTTGGGAATAAAACTAAGTAAGAGTCCGAGATTAAAATCAGTAAAGAAATAAAATGTGAATTGTAGGTATCTTAAAAATTGACATTTAACTTTATATCTGTATTTTTTTTCTTTGATTCGTAGGATAGAAAATCTGTTAATCGATTAACCAACATGTCATGATTATCTTGCATATGCATGTACATGTACGTGTGTGTCCATGAAAATTGTTAAAAGATATATAGTTGATATCTTTGCATTTATAAGTCACCTGAGTAACTCAGATGACCTATTGCTATCCGTTTTCGTCCGTCTTCGTTCGTCGTGTGTTAACATTTGAACATTTTCAGCTTCTTCGCTGAAACCACTGAACCAATTTCAACCAAATTTGGCATGCAGCATATTCAGGGTGAAAGGAAACCTCACTTATGAATTTTATGGTCCCTGCCCACCTGGAGCACAAGGTTAGGGGCCAAAACCACTAAAATTATTGCAGTCTTAAAAAATCTTCTTTTGTACTCCTGGACATCAAGCAGGCAAACTGTTGGCATGAATGTAATGAGCATTGAGTCCTCTATAAAATATTGAAATTCATGGCCCAGGGTCAGGGGTTTTAGTGCTACGGCGGGGCAATATAGAGGCTATATAGATTATATAGAGAATTGTATTATTTCTTTGAAAATCTTCTTCTCTGTTCCTGGATATTAATAAACAAACTAAGCCTCTTCTAAAATTGTGAAATGCATTGCCCCATGGTCAGTGGTTCTGGTGATAGGGAGGGGCTCTATTGATTATATGGTGAAAATGCATTTATTCTTTGAAAATCTTCTCTGCTTCTGGGTATCAAATAAAGTAACTAAGTATATAGTTATGATGAGCAAGAGTGCCTCTTCCAAAATTGGGAATTTTATAGCCCCAGAGTCAGGGGTTCTAGTGCTATGGAGGGGCTATATATCGGTTTAAGCCAATAAAGCAAATGTATTTAGGATAAAGAAATGTGCATCTAGCAAAATAATTTTTTTTTATATATCAACAGATATATAGTTGATCTCTTTGTATTTATAAGTCACTTGAGTAACTCAGATGACCTATTGCTATCCGTTTTCGTCCGTCGTCGTTCGTCGTGTGTCGTGTGTTACATTTGAACATTTTCAGCTTCTTCGCTGAAACCACTGAACCAATTTCAACTAAATTTGGCATACAGCATATGCAGGGTGAAAGGAAACCTCACTTGTGAATTTTATGGTCCCTGCCCACCTGGAGCCTGAGGGTTGGGGCCAAAACCACTTAAATTATTGCAGTCTTAAAAAATTTTCTTTTGTACTCCTGGATATCAAGCACGCAAACTGTTGGCATGAATGTAATGAGCATTGACTCCTCTATAAAAATATTTAAATTCATGGCCCCAGGGTCAGGGGTTTTAGTGCTACGGCGGGGCAATATAGATTATAAAGTGAAATTGCATTATTTCTTTAAAAATCTTCTTCTTTGCTCCTTGGTTTTAAGTAAACTAACTACATGTAAGTACATAGTTATGATGAGCAAGAGTGCCTCCTTCAAAATTGTTAATTCTATGGCCCAAGGGTCGGTGGTTCTCGTGTTAGGGCGGGGCTCTATTGATTTTATATTGAACATACATTATTTATTTGTAATCCTCTCTGCTTCTGGTTTTTAAATAAACTAACTAAGCACATAGTTGTGATAAGTTAGAGTGCCTCTTCCAAAATTGAGAATTTTATAGCCCCAGGGTTAGGGATTCTAGTGCTCGAGAGAGGCTATATAGATTATATAGAGAAATTGTATTATTTCTTTGAAAATCTTCTTCTCTGAAAGCAAGAGTGCCACTTCTAAAATTGTGAAATGCATGGCCCCATGGTCAGTGGTTCTGGTGATAGGGTGGGGCTCTATTGATTATATAGTGAAAATGCATTTATTCTTTGAAAATCTTCTCTGCTTCTGGGAATCAAATAAAGTAACTAAGTACATAGTTATGATGAGCAAGAGTGCCTCTTCCAAAATTGGGAATTTTACAGCCCCAGAGTCAGGGGTTCTAGTGCTATGGAGGGGCTATATATCTGTTTTATGCCAATAAAGCAAATGCATTTAGGATAAAGAAATGTGCATCTAGCAAAATACATATTTTTATGCCCCCCTCCCCCCCCCCCTGGGTCTGGCGGGGAGTCATTTCGTCTGTTGTAACATTCTTTTGTTGTTTGGAGTTCCTCGAGATCTTCGTTAACATTATCTCAGTTTACGTTGCTGTATATATAGCATTTTCTAGTTAGTGTGCGATTATAGTATCAATATCTGTGATGAAGATGCCATGATCTCATTCTGATTTGTCTCAGGCTGGTACATTTATAGAAAATTTTACTAAATTTGGGTTTGAGACAAAAACTAAGTCAGACAGATTATCTTCTCTGGTTGGATATTCATGCATCTGTGTATGATTGTTCGCACTCATGATGTCGGCGAATTCTTGTTGTACTTCTCTATCTGGTCCCTTGGCTGTTCGTAGATTTCAGTTTATATCTAGGCAGTTGAAGCGTTTTAAGTAATTATGTTTTTGTGATGTTGCTAGCGTATATCATTTCTAGTGATTTCTTTAGTTCGCCCAGGTGTTCCTGTTTTTTATGTGGCATATAGAATGAGCCAATGAGTAGGTACATGTACTTACTGTTCTTTTCTTTGATTTTACTATTTTTGTCGATTCTGATTATTATTTATGATTAATATTTTAGTTTAGCGTGGATATTTGACATACGAGGGTTGTCCCAAAAAGTCGTAGACAATGTTAATAACTTTTTAAACACGCAACCAATACTAACCAAATTTGGAATTGACATAATGCATCAAATGTTCTTTAAAATTGTAAATTCTTAAATATATATCTTTCATATTAAATTATATTGGGACGATTAAAATGAAGGTCTGTCGGCGCATGACCTTAATTCGGAAAAATTTACGCATATATAATTACGCATTATAAAATGTTACTCTTTGCTATGACAAGAAAAGAAATTTGTTTTAGCAAAGAGAAAATAAACTATGTTCCCTGTATACGATTTTTTGAGACAACCCTCGTAATTACGGAGTGTAGATACGATATTTCAAGTCATTTTATGTTTATGACATTCATAATCTATCAGCCTTGATTAAAAGCGAAAGTAATTTAAAGAAGCAGTTTCACAAGGCCTGAATGTATTGTTTACATTCGTTCGGGATGTTGTTCTCGACCCTTGCGGAATTAAATATGTGTCATTACGCACAACAGTTCTCACCTGTGTCTCCACCATAAGCGAAATTTTATCTATAATCCATGGTTAAAACCCTAACATGCTTCGTTTTCCCTCCCAATTTGATAAGTTCGGCTTGAAGTTTCGCGCGCGTTGCCTTGTTTGTTTCATGCTCGCTGATTGGATAAAAAATGATGTAACTCTGTATATATAAATAGAGAGGCTGGGTGAAGGTGCCAGAATACAGACTAAACGGAGCTTTTGACCAAGAGTAAAATTGCAAGAAGGTATTTGATAATTCTTCTTAATTACATAAGGTGAAAAATAAATTGTAACAATGTGCACCTTGTCCAGTTACAAGATTTTCCCCATATACTCCTGACATAGATTTGTTTACAATATTAATATAGATTTATTTATACCAACTTTAACATGAACATTTAGGCCCGTCATTTTTTTTCGTTATAATAACATAAAATGTAAAATTTTAAAGAAATGGAAACTAAAACACTTCCACGTGTTTTACTATAGAACACGGTACGTGCAAATTTTCAAAGTTTTCACTAAATAGAACATCCAAGTTTCAATGTTTTCACTATAGTAATCCAAAGGTTTTACGTTGATAGCAGAGTTAACAATAGTATTATATATTTAACCATAGTTTACTGTAGTATCTTTTGTTATGGATACGTCAAAAACTGCGTTTGTTTAATTTTCCTCTCTCTATATAATAAAATTTATGAGTAATAATGTTATTTATCTAACAGTAATGATAGAATAAGTACCTTTAGCTGAAATATAGATAAAAAACAGATTAAAAGTAGTTGTTTTACTTTCTTTCAGATGACAACTAGTCTTGAAAATGCACCAGTTTTCCTTCAGGAAGCAAGTCACTTGGTAAGGTATTATTTGAAAATGACTAAAAGTGTTATTCTTACCATGTAAGCAAGACCTAAAAAGATTCTTTTTAAGGTTGTTTTTACGTAATAAATACAACTTTTTTTCTTCCTTATTACCTGTATAAATATTATTATGAGTATTAGAGTTTTACAACCAAAGTCAAGGTTCAAGGAAATTATGATATACAGCAGAGGGGTATTTAGAAGATCAAAATGACACATAACAATACGTTGTATTGCGACTACCAATGAGTACCTCACAATTATCTAACTTACTACCGCTCTTTTGCGGGGGAGTCGAGAAAAGTCTAATTTCTGGGGGCAAATGGCATTGTTTACAGTAGTGACAATCGAATGATTCGAACAATTTAATGCCGAAATCACAATGTTTTGCCAGATATTTAACTCCAAATAGTAGATCGTCAAATAAGGAAAGTTTAGATTATTTTATTTGCTTAAGAATGTGACGATTTTCAGTGCAGTCGTTCCATGAAATTGTTTAGATAGTTCGATGGTGGAAATTTCGATACATGCATAATCTCCAAAGACTCATGTAGTTCGTCCCAGGAGGAAATGCACGTTAATTTACATAACTGAATGATATTACCTTTATTATAATCATCCTAAGTTTCATCTTTGAACATGTCCGCTTCAGTTCTCTATAAAAAATGCCTTATTTAATATATAAATATCATTGTTTTGTGTTGTATATCAATAATTAAGTCATTTTACATGTTATGGTTAAATTATTGATCGCTTATTATTTAGTAAAATTATACTTTGACATTGAATTACTAGTACCTAAACATCAGGCACGAGGTCAAATATTTTCTCTTCGTTACCCTGCTCCAAATATTGTAAAAACTGATAATACGGTGCCTGAGAAAAATGCAGTGAACACAGAAAAAATGTCTTATTCAAGTTCGCTTTTAATTCTTTATTGTGTAAATAGATTTGTATGTTGGCTGAGATGTTATACTTCAATCCTATCCAACGATTATATATCGGACCATATTACATTGTAAATTAGTTTGCATCTTATTGTTTCTTTTCCCAGATGTTTCAGTTCAGAATTTCATCAATCAATAACGTAACCGTGTGAAATAGAGAATCATTGTACATCAAATGGTTTGAGAAGCAATGAAAGCTTTCAAGAACATAAGGGGAATGGTCAGCATGTGTAGCGCTCTGCCAAGATTTTTATCGCCAGGGTTGGGGTTAGGGTAATACGCGTCCAAAGTGATCAAAGTGATCAAAAATCTTCCCATTGATTTCATCATTTACAACCTTCATTTTATTCTGTTTGTTGAATAAAAGATCAGTTAGGTCATTTTACATATAAAACATTACTTGAAAAATGCTGACCCGGGATCTTGAAACATCTTTACCCTTAGTCGATCAAAATCTTTATTTTATAATAAAATGTTGTAAAAGTCAAGCAGACCAGAAGGGTTAGTGTTAGGGATATTTTTAACATTGTTTTACAGAGATGTTATTATGTGCAAATGAAGAAATAAATTCATTATTTACTAAATATTTTATCGGCGATTATAAATTTCACATAAGTCTTAGTTTGTTTCATGATCCTGGAGCCAGGAGCTTCAATTTAAAGTTCTTTGTACATTATTGTTTACAATATTGATTACGCATGGACTCTTGAAGATTTATTATCGAACGAAAGAAATTAACGTAATATATTATTTCTTTCCGCTTTATGAATTTAAGCAAACCACGTCAGACAAGCTTTTTAGGAAAGCTAATACTTGTAAACCAGCTCTGTTTAGCGACAACCTCTCACAGAAGTACCACTATCTCAACATCATCGATAAGACCGCTTCGCATGGGCAATGCTTCTCCGCACACCGCACGACACACAAGTTGCCCATTAGAATTATGTAAAATTTGATTGGCTTGCTAGTTGGCCAGATTTGTCACTGATTGAACCTGTGTAGAACATTCTTGGTTGTCGTTTAAGACAACGAAATAAGACATCAAAGTAGACATAGTGCAGCTGCCCTGCAGTAGGAGTGGAACTCTATCAGCATGCTGGAGATACAACACCAAATAGGAAACATGAGACGCCGTTGTGTTGTTGTTATTGTTGCATTTGGAGGGCTTACATAATGTTGAAATTGAATATGACTTTTCAAACCCGTATTCGTGATCAGTTACACTATATTTTTTACAAGACAGCACAAAATTATCGATAAAAATTGCATTAATCTGTTTTGTGATGACATAGCAATTTAATTGTAAGTGCTGTATTTTTTACTTTATTTATAATAAATCTCTTAAATTGCTAAACTTATTTTGTTCAATATATATTAAAATGTTTATCTATAAAAACAATTATCACGATATCACAAAAATGTTTTTAAATCATTTAAAAGACAGAGCTTTGCAGCTTATATGAAATATGTAGTTTCAAATGTACATGTAGTGCTCTATGTATGATAATTTCCATTCCTACGTTGACACGACATATCCTGGTGAGCTTGAGATAAAAGATACCACAGAGTCCGACACTTCTGCTTCATACTTGGATATTTTACTTGAAAAAGACACTAATGGTAATCTAACAACCAAGCTATATGATAAACGTGATGACTTTTACTTTTCTTTCGTCAACTTCCCTTACTTATGCAGCAATATATCTTAATCACCTGCATACGGAGTATATATATCTCAGTTGATTCGATACGCAAGAGCATGCTCTACGTATGAACAATTTCCTAAACGAGGTAAATTATTGACAAGCAAGTTGATGAAACAAGAATATCAACAGTCTCGTTTAAAGTCATCATTTCGTAAATTCTATGGTCGATACATTGACCTTGTCAGCAAATACAATTTATCATTGAATGAAATGCTGACTGACGTTTTTCAAACCAATTGTTAGTCCATTATTTATACGCTGAATTGACGACGGATTTTTTCCCTTATTTCCTGATTATGACAACGAGCACACGGCGGGTGTGACCGGTCGGCAGGGGATGTTCACTCCTCCATGGCACCTGATCCCACCTCTGATGTTTCGGAGGTCCGTGTTTGCTCTGCTCTTATTTTGTATATTGTTTAATAGACGTTGAAATTGAATACTGTTCGTTATTATTATATCCTTCTTCAAATAAGATTAAGCTACAGTAGAGAAGACAAGGTTTTAATTTTCAAACAAATTAAACATGCGAGAGGAAAGTACCTTTTTCTTCTTCTTCGAATCTCTTAGTCCGTCACTAAACGAATAATTTTATCATTTTCCCATTAAATCTAAACTTTAAAATATTTTTCTTTTGTTCAACTTCAGGTGGCATATATCTCATTATTCGTCGGATGCACTTTGCTCACGCAAGAAGATTATTCCCACATTGATAAAATCGATACATCCATGAAAGCCATCGGTATATCCTCCTTTGGTTCATTTACTGACATGATGAAGAGACAAGACATATATGCAAAAGTCCTTATGGCGGTTAGCTACACGAACTTGGTAATCCATGTCTATAACAGCTGGTTCCACATCACGGGTAGAATGAAATGGTTTTCTGAGAAATGTAAAACGATACTTTATGTTTTGGTATGTTCAACCAATAGAACTGCATATACTATTTTTAACATGATTTAATTCAATCAGATTATAATCAAATGTTCTATTTAGTCATTATTTAGTTTTAAACCGTGTATTGGGAATTTAGTGTTTGAGAGGAAAGAGTGTACATTTGTGTTTTTTACTAGACATAATTCAATTTTTAAAAATATTTAACTGGCATTTCAAATACAAAAGAATGTATTTATTGGATTGTTGGAGTATTTGAGAGAGAGTAAGAGAGAGAGAGAGTAAGAGAGAGAGAGAGAGAGAGAGAGAGAGAGAGAGAGAGAGAGAGAGAGAGAGAGAGAGTTTTTCAAGAAATTCAAACAGGACCTATTTTCATTCTTTATGTTTTTTTAATACATTGTATCCGGCTTTTAATTGGACTATCAAATGCAAAAGAATTGTTTTAATTAGTCTCATACTTTTGATATCTGTGAGGTCTTCATGTTTTTTGCAGGGAACTGTAATGGATTTAGTGTCCCTGGTTACCGTTGTGGTATTCGTCGCATTGTTGAGTAAATATGAAGATTTCCAAGAGGTAAACAAATGAAATAAAATTAATATTTTAAATTATTAATTCACATTATTTAAAAAGTAACTTTTATTTTTCAAAATATATCAGTTTATTTTAAACGTGGTCCGCTGCTTTTGATGACCTACCCTCATTGCACATATCTTTGTCAATTGCCAGTGAAAAGACAATAATTACCTTCATATAAAATGACCGCAGGTAATTTTTTGCCATAGAAAAATTACCCCTGATCAATATTACACGAAAAAAAAAAAACTGAGAAACAGTCATGAATTGATGTCATAAAATACTCCTTTGCCCGTAAAAACTGTCATTCTCTACATGAAGAACAATAACCCCAGTAGAATAATGACAACGTGTGGAGTAAAAGTGAAAATTTTAGGAGGTATGAAGAGTTACAAATTGTTGTGAATTTGTATTGATGGCCGGTTCGGAGTTCGGATATATTGTAAATGTATGCGTGGTAAGTATAACCAGTTAGATTTTGGTCATAAGTTGAAAAAGTAATTCCTGGACTAAATCCTTTGTTTTGCGTTAACGGTGAAGAAGGAATGTTGGCGGATATAACGAAGTAGGTGCCGTATTCCTTAAGGTCTTCCAATATAAAGTCCAAGAATTGATAAATCAGGTTTCCGAATTTATTTGAGACGATGGTAAATAACAAACAAAAATTGATAAAAAATTTCACAATTAAAAGTCCAAATTAAGTATAAAATATTAAAAACTTATTATTCAAAGATGTTATTTTGCTCGGTGATAATATCCTGTCCGTTTGATTCCTTGGCATCTCAGAACGCACGGTGCACTTATAGGACCCACACCATAAATACCACACTAGTGTCAGAAGTGTCGTTTTTTTTAAATTTATGCATATACGTTTTTGCATATAATTGTACTTGTTTCATTGAATTTTACAGTCGTATTAAATTTCGAGCTAGTTCGTTAAAACAAAGTGTGAATCTCTTCCTCTGTTAGCCCCGTGGGGATCCGGGTTAGAATAGGTCCTCAGTACCCCCTTGCTTGTCGTAAAAGGCGACTAAATGGGGCGGTCCTTCGGATGAGACCGTATAAACCGAGGCCCCGTGTCACAGCAGGTGTGGCACGATAAAGATCCCTCCCTGCTCAAAGGCCTAAGTGCCGAGCATAGGCCAAAATTTGCAGCCCTTCACCGGCAATGGTGACGTCTCCATATCAGTGAAATATTCTGTAGAGGGACGTTAAACAGTATTCAATCAATCAATCATCTTCCTCTGTTACTGCATAATTTTTGCGGTACAAGTCCAAATAGTGTATTTGCGTATTCGTATATTTTATATTTTTTATCAGCATTTCAGAATCCGCATTTTGAAAATTTGTGTTATTAAATTTTTTTTCACACACTTTTTGTATATTTTGCAATTAATTTATCGTAAACCATCATTGCATTACATCTAACGAAAGAATAAGAGGAGTTTTTTTGCTCTTTATGAGTTTGTCAAAAGAATAAGAGAAGTTTTTTTTTGCTCTTTATGAGTTTGTCAAAATTTATAGACAAAACCCCGCTTCAAGTTACCTCTATCCCAATGGACAAATTACCTGTATTGATTAAAGATCGCTGGATAGTTTTGGAAAATGTCTTCGAACAAATCACAACACAACCTGCCATTGCAATTGATAGGACAATACCTGAGTCAGAAAAACTTGCTGAAGGAAGCAGGCCACTTGTTGTGTATCTTTGGTTAGGTATGTGTGACATAACAAGAAAATATATAAGGGACATAACCGCAGACAAATGCAAATTGAATTGCGATAAAGCTCAATAGGCGAAGTAAGTACACACATATAAGAGCAGATTAATAGATTGAAAAAAAGTGTAATCACCAATAAAGGTTCCATAAAATTCCTTAAAATTCCAGTGTACTCAGCAAAAATTCACAATTCTAACTTAGGCCATCCCCACCCTGAATATTTTGATTGATTGGGCGACCTGAATATTTTGAAGCCACGGAAAAGTTTCTAGTTGAAGAATTAATACTCCTTTTCCAGGAAGTTTTGATCTAAATCGATCCTAAGGCGGCAACACCCTTTAATTTCACATTGATATCATCTTGAAATTGTACAGGTCATAGGTCGTGGAAGACTTTTATTTTTAATCTGTAATAATTTAATTTTACTTGTAACACGTAATTTGATTTGATAAAAGATTTTATCCATTTTGTATAACATAACTTGCCTACGTCACAATGAGTTACGTCAAAAAACGTATTACTCCGCTTGACGTAACTTTCAAAATTTAATCAATGTGATGCCTTACTCTGGGGGAAAATTGTCTCATTGTCTGCATTGAAATTAAATCATGAGGAATGAAGCTTATTTTAGCTTATATTATACGAAACAAAAAAGTTTACGTTTTTTTTAAACTGCTTCGCAGTTTATAAAGCGTAAACCGCCCAAAGATATGATATATCGTATAACATGTTAAAATAAGCTTCATTCCTTAAAGAGATGGAATTCATTCTGGCAGTAAATTATTAGAAGAGTTACTAAGGCGATAAGAAATGCACATAATTAAGGAGTGCTGGCTTGATACACCTGATGTGTTAACATTTGATGTTGGCCCACAAGAATTACTGAGCATGAGCATACAAACAAGAATTATGTCTACTGGTGACAGTTTGCTCGATAACACACTAACAACAGAGGACAATGATCAGAAATACAAGGGACGTTCAATAAATAATGTCACTGGGGCTCGGAAAGAAGCAAAAGATTTTTTTTCATGATTTAGTCTTCGTGATTTTACTTAATAATCTCTTTTTATTAAAATAGATGTCCGTTAAAGTTTTTATATAATTTCTGATTGTATTTAGAACACATTTTTGGGGTATGACCCTTAGTATACTGGAAAATAGCAGATCCAATGATTTCCTGGACTTGTTCTTTTTCTTTCTGAAAGGTTTTTTTTCAAGTTTGGAAATAGAAACAAGTCAAAAGGTAAAAGATCTAGCGAATATTGTTAATGTGAAAAAATATTAACTTTATTTTTATCCCGAACCCCCTTTACTCTTCAGGGGTGCAGGGTTTGGACTCTGTCATGAAGAAATTTAATGTAATGGATTCCTTATTCTAGACACTTCCTCTAAAAAACCTTCAGATTTTTTAGCAAAAAGATTGCTTTCTAGACTCCTCAAAAAATTAAACTGTCTCCCCGATTACGAAATCGAACGGTACCAGTAATATTTAAGAAAATTGCATATAAATTTGTCTTTGTGTTCTTGCATACCTATGCTATTGTCGGACCATTGATGTTTTTATCAAGTACATCTTATGGTATATTTTGTATTGAGTATTTAAAGCAATAGATTCATGTTCCATTATCTGTTTGAATATGAAACAAACTTGGATATAACTACAGTTACTGATATTCTAAAATAATTGTTAAGACATTCCTACACGCTGTCGTTTTCACTCATTTTTCAAAATATAGGGTGATCTTTGAGCACCAAGCTTTTTTTTTTTTACTGTCAACGTTCCTTAAAAACATTGTAAACTACTCTCGGTATGATGTATATCAAATTTTCTATGAGTCTTAAAGTCATTCATGCATCATCAGATATTATTTGTTGAAACTGGGCAAATAGTACATAAGTTGTTATAATTTTTGTTGGCACGGACGGTACCCATTTTTGATGCCCATTCCAAATTTTTTATCATTGAGATCCACTTGCTTATTTGTCTTTAAGACAGGCATTGGTTGATGTAAATGTCACATATTTCAGTGAAAATTTCTTTGGGATTTTAACACGTTTTACAGCAGCTTGAATGAAGTTTTTATTTTCACTCTTGTTTATTGATTCCTTACCATTCATTTTTAATACAGTGTCTCGAATAGCCCTTGTTTCCCAGCTTCTCACGATGAAACTATGGGATGAAAAATGGTCACATAAACTGTTATCAATTCAATTTAGATTCAATAATGAGAGAAAGTCTAGCTTAATGTCATATGATTTCTATGTCATCGAGCTAATGACATTATTTATTGAACGTTCCTCGTAAGATGCTAGTTTAAAAACCTCATTAGAGGTACTGTCAATGTTTCGAGAAAAAAATTGAGATGAGAGAACCTTGGGCGACCTTTCCTAAAACATACATGAAAAAAATGTGAGGTTAGGAAAGCAGGATAAATTTTTTTTAGTTGCAAATGCTAAAGATGAGGAATCAAGAGCAGCTTTTGTGAAGAAGCATAGACAGACAAATAGATGTAAAAATATATGTAAACATTCGCTTAGCCGTGGGGACAGACCAAGCCAAATTGATGCTCAACAGGGCCACATGTCTGGATTGCTGCATAGTCGAGGGGGCAGCCCCAAGTAAAGTGTATGCACAATGGGAATACACGACAGCATCGCTGCATAGTCAAGGGCTATATCAGCAAAATCGGGAGGAAAAGTGACCACAAAGTGATGAAGATTGTCTTGGGTTTTCAACACTCACAGACCAACCAACATAAATGGAAAACACTCATCACCTTAAAGACGTGCTATGCAGAGAAACAATTATTCATAAATAGGCACAGGTAGCAAAGTTATAATTAATAGACAATCTACATCGACTCCTCTTTCAGGAGCAAGCAACGTACCGTTTCAGTCACTTTTAGACATAATTGACAATTTAGAAAAAAAATTTCGAGGCCTGAATTCTTCAATCTTCAAGCAAGAATACATGTCAAGACAGAAGTTGCCAATATTTAATAGAAGTTGAGATTGGGAAGGATTTCTCCAACGCTTCAAAAGGGCTGCGCAACGTTACGCATGGACAAATGAAGAACAACTTGACTTCCCTAAATTACTTAAATTTATGTCAGCCTGCATGAACTTACTAGGGTTGTACAGAACTGGCCTAAGCCTCTTATGTCAAGGAAACACAATCCTTCCTAGGTCTTACTAGCTATTTCCGTCAGTTTATTGAACATTCAGAAATAGCTATACAACTGTTCCAGTGAACCAAAAATGAGTAAAATTTCATTAGGAAGCTAAACAACAAAAGGCATTTGAAGTTTTGAAAGAAAAGCTAGTGTCTGCACTTGTTCTGGCCTATCCGTTAGAACAGAATGCTTTCATTTTAGAAACAGAAGCGAGAGAAATATTTTGATAATTAACATTGAACAAAAGCTGTTAAAAAATGTTCTGAACAATATGCAACCTTTCAATTTTCAAAGAACATCCCCATTAAGGAGTTTTAGGGTTGGCTCCTAAGTATTTCTTTTGCAAATAACTCAAAAACGAATCTCTGAATTGTTGTTGAACAAAAAGTGTTCAAAATCATGAGAGCTTTAAAGTAAAATCCAGAAAAAGGGGCCAGGCACTCACATTAGGGACTGAGACGGGCAAGAAATCTTCAATCAATAACTCTTTAGCAGTCAAAATTTTGTTTATACATTACTGAAGCAAAAAATGTTTATCTGAACAATTAACAACTATATATTATGATTTTTATGTCGTATTATACATTATGAGGGGCCACAAGGGGCTAGAATGCTAAATCGTTGACGCTTTATATATCGAAAGTGGGAAATTTTCTGATAAGTAATATCGAACAAAAGATGTTCAAAATAATGTTCTGAACAATATGCAACCTTTTATTTTTCTCTAAACAACCCCATTTAGGAGTTGAAAGGGCGGCCCCTAAAAATTTCTTTTGCAAATATCTTGGAAATGAAAAAAAGAATCTCTGAGTAGTTGTTAAACAAAAAGTGTTCAAAATCCTAAGAGCTTTAATATGATACGAAGAAAAAAGGCTGATCTCTAATATTAGCGGCCATGTGGGGCAAAGTCGAATTTATAAGTCTTGTAATGTTAATTTTTTTTATTTATTTATTTTTATTTATTTATTTTTTTTTGAAATTATGGAGGCGACTTCGTTTTTCTTCACCATCTTATCTTTATTTTTGAATGAAAATCTCAAAAAAAAATCTTATCTTATCCCATCAAGAATCGGATGGAAGACCCACTCGTTGCTCCCAACGAGATCGTATCTTGTTATTATTCTTATCGATTTTGTGCATTCGATTTCTCGTAAATTCGTAGATGGATTTTCATGAAACGTCAAGCATTGATAACAAATTTTACGAAATTAAAGCCTTTTTTTTATTTGATCAATTTCGGTTGCGAATTATCTAAGATTTTCTTTTTTTTTCATTGAAATTTTGTCCGTCCCATTTCTCAAAAACGATTAAAGATTCATTCATGGAACTTTTTGTGACAATAGATCTTGATCAGTACATTTGTACCTGGGGTTAGGATTTTTTCGTTAGTACCTTTGTTGTCCACCGAAAATAGTTTAAAATATGCATTTTTGAAAAAAAAAATTTTGAAATGTTTATAGCATAGACATAAAAGGTGTATCAAGTAATTTCATGTCCACCGGAAGTAGGGTCTTAAAACCGGAATTTGGGTATAAGAAACCGATAGTTGTTCAAGAATGCGGGTTTTTTCATTGAGACTTTTTTGAAATGTTTATAGCTTAGACATAAAAGGTGTATCAAGTCATTTCATGTCCACCGGAAGTAGGGTCTTAAAACCGGAAGTTGGGTATAAGAAACCGATAGTTGTTCAAGAATGCGGGTTTTTTCATTGAGACTTTGTGGAATTTTAATTCGTTTCAAGCACTTCCTCTCACACCGGAAGTAATTGAATTTGAACCGAAAATGCCTAAATATTTTTTAAAACTCTCTTTTTATGTGTCTTGATTGCATTTTTGAATAATTTAAGCACTTATTTTTTTCAATCTCTAATTGTTCCTCCATCTTTAAGTGGAACTTTTAAAGTCAAGATCGTAAATCGGACATAAGACCTACTCGTTGCTTTGCAACGAGATCGTATCTAGTTTTTATTATTATTATTATTTTTATTATTATTATTATTAAATATGTTAATTTAAATAAATTTCAATTTCTTACAAAAATATATTTCTTATTCTGGGAGGAAATTTAGGGTTGACTTTCAATCTAGAATTTACACTCACTGGAAAGTAATGGTTTAATATGCATTGAAATATTTTGATTTTATGTTTCAGGATAATTATACCATTAAATCCAAAATGAAGGCTTCGTTGACGCAAAACTTTCTTAGTGATGATCTTTCCAGCTCTAGTACTGCTTCAAACGCGTGGAATAAACTTTTTATGAAGGTACTGCATACTCGTACAGTAAAATAAATTAATAAAGTAATTGAAAATCTTAACAAAAATTTCCCGAATGCACTCAATTTGAATACTTACGTGTAACTTCTTAATTTAACAATTTCATATTAAATTAGTTTACAATACAATAGATTTTGCATAAATGAATGAAAGGGCCTGGAGAGGTGTTGGAAAAATACGATATTTATTTAGAAACAAAATAACTCGAACTCAGATGTTGTGTTTTGCTTGCTCCTTCGTGTTTTGCTTGCTCCCTCGTACAAAACATATTTTCGATTTTTTTTTTCTAACTTAGATATATTTTTCATAGTGCTAAAGTATTAACCGTGATGCAAATTGCAACAATTTAAACAACTTTTTAACGTAAATAAAAAGATATTGCAAACAAATATCAAAGTACTCAGGGTACAGATAAGACGGTGGTAGAAATGTAATGTACAATGTATTTGAATGCTTTTTTCTCCGAGACATGATGACGAAGTTACAGTATACTTACCAGATTTAGAAGAGAAATTAGTTGAAAAATAATGTAAAAACAAAACAAACAAAAAAGCAAAAACAAAAAACGACGATGCGGGTGATTTCATTTCCGTTTCACCCACAGGGACCAGATCTTTTCTTGTATATATCCATTTCGTAAAATCAAATTTAGCATAAAATAAAATTCGGAAATAATCAATCAATGTACATGTATGCTGATGGTGGCATGAGAAAATGTGGTGTCTTATAAATTTTGAAGACAAAAGGGGAATAATTTTTGTCTCCCAATGACCTTTTTTAAATTCTTTCACGAGATGTATGTTAATAAGACAATCAGTTGTTTGTAAGTATATTGTGAATAAATTATTTCCTTTTTTTCTTAGCATCGTTGCTGTGGTGTTGACCCAGTCTTTAGTACCACAAACGACTTTGATTCTACGCCTTGGTGCACTAAATCAGGTTCCTGTCACAAAAATATATCTCAGATTCCAAGGACATGTTGTAAATATTCCTTACCCTCGGACTTTAGCTCAGCTCTTTCTGATTGTCATTTATCTGTAATGCAGGGGGGATACTACGAAACAGTAAGTCACCTTCCTCAAAACGTCAATAGTTTCCTTTTCCATACAATGTTTTCCTGTTTTATCTACTTACTTGTTACATTTTTCTAAAGATTTAAAAAAGTAAAATTTGAATGAATTTGCTGTTGCATTGGACGCCTTAACACAGTCGTGTTTGAATTATACTTTTTTTTTATTTGTGTTGATACTTTGCTGATACACACGTACTTCAAACTAATGCTTTCACGTTTATATGATATGATGATACTTTGAATTCAAATGTTATTACTTTGATATTGTATGATGATATTTACTAACAGCAATATGAGCTGCATGTTTGAGAATTTGATTTTTTTGGTAAAATATGTTATTATGATTAATCTGTATGTAATTTAAACCCTTATGATCAATAAAACCAAAATAAAGTTTTAAAAAGTTTCATACGAGGGGCGTTCAATAAATAATGTCATCAGCTCCATGACATACAACATAGAAATCATATGACATTAAACTTGACTTTTTCTATTTATTGAATCTTTAATGAACGGTTAACAGTTTATGTGACCACTTTTCATCGCATAATTTCATAGTGGGAAGCTGGAAAACAAGGGCTACTCGAGACACTGCGTTAAAAACGAATGGTCAAGAATCAGTTAATTAGAGTAAAATTGAACGCGTCATAAAAGCTGCTGTAAAACTTGTTAATTTCCCAAAAATATATTAACTGAAATATGTGAAATTTACAGCAACTTATGCCTGTTTCATACACACGTGAACAGGTGGATTTCCATGAACAAAAATTATATAATGGTCATCAAAAATGGGTATTCTCCTTTATAACAAGGACATACAACAACCAATCTATATTAACGATAATTCAATAAATTATCACAAATTATGTTTTATTGACTTTAACTTACATAGCAATTTTGATAGACATCATATCGGAGGTACTTCACACTGTTTTAAAGGAACATTTGATTGTAAAAAAGTTTAATAATCAAATGTCACCCTATATTTATAAATATGAGTGAAAAACGAGAGCGTGTAGAAAAACTGAACAATTATTTTTAAAAAATCAAACATTGTTCTTTTCCACGTTTTTCTGAAATTCAAACAGATCATGAAACTTGAATCCATTTTGTGTTAAACCCTCAGAACAAATTTAGAATAAGATGTACTTAACAAAACTGCAAAGACCTAAGAAAAGCAAAAATGTGCAAGAACACAAAAACAGTTTTATACGATATTTTCTTAAATATTAGCGGTCTTGTTGTTCAAATACATATATAGGGAGGCAGTTCAATGTCTGGAGGAGTCTAGTAAGTAAATTATTTGCCAAAAAATTGAAAGGTTTATGAGAAGAAGGAAACAGAATGAGGAATTCACTACATTAAATTTCTTACTGACAGCGTCCAAACCCACAGGCCATGAAGAGAAAAGGAGTTTTGGGGTAAACAGAAAGTTAATGTTTTGTCACATCAACAATATTCGCCAGATCTTTCAATCTTTGACTTGTTCCATTTCCCAAACTTAGGAAAACACCTTTCAGAGAGAAAAAACAAGCACAACAAATCATAGGATCTGCCATTTTCCAGTATACGAATTAAGGGTCATACTCTATACTTTGTTCTAAAAACAATTAGAAAATGAATAAAAATGTTACGGACATGTCTTTTAATTAAAAGAGAATATTTTAGTTAAATCATTAAGACAAAATAATAGAAAAGCGATTTTTGTTTCTTTCCGAGCCCTGATGACATTATTTATTGAACGCCCCTCGTAAGAAATATTTCTGTACAACCGAATATACAGTATTATATAAGAAATCACTATTGTACAGGACGACAATAATTCAATTTTGCTTCAATCAAAGCGAATAAAAAGTTCTTTCATAGCAAATATGAACAACAGAAGTTTATAAATATTCTATTTTTCTTTCATTGACATAGTTAATAAAAAAAATTTTCCGATGTCAAACATGCAGCTCATATTGCTTTAAACATTTAATGCTGATCCCTGACTAGGATAAGGCTATTTGTAAACATTGTAGTCATCTCTCTCTCTCTCTCTCTCTCTCTCTCTCTCTCTCTCTCTCTCTCTCTAACTATCTATCCATCCATCCATCCATCTATCTATCTATCCTTTACGTGCAATAGTTTTGTGCCATTCCCCGCGGTGAAATAATCATCACAGTATACACTATTGGCATTCTATTTCCCTCATTTTATCTCAAAACTCATCTGGCTTTCGGTATTATGAGATAACCAGTGTTTGATGTAACAAAATTAAAATCGGCTTCGGTATAATAAACATCATTTATTGTATAGAAGAACAATAACAGATTCATCCTCACCAAGACAGCAACTATTTCTCTCTACTGCGCATCGGTAAATAGGTGTTTAATCAATATTTCCCATAGAAATAAAATTTAAAATTCCAAAGAAATATTCATATATTTGCAAGTGCAAAGACGTCTCATTAAAGCACTTACAGATATTCGAAGTTTCAATAACTTCGAAATGAAATAAGATTTTCATTATATTTCTATGTGAAATGGTTTTGTGATAATCGAGTCCAATCTACAATTGCAACAAGAAAACATTGTTGTAACCATCAATTGTCGCCCGGGAAATATATAAAGTAAACTATGGCAATGACACTTGATCATCAAACCGCTTCGATATGTGTGAAAAGGCATGCGTCTAATTGATGGAGATGATAGTCGCGAACATTTGGAAAACAATGTCAAACAAAAACGATACGATTTTAAACTTCAATTCCTCGAGTAAATGTTGGCTGCATAAAATCTAAAATGAAGTTAGACACATGCATCACCTATATTCAAAAATGTCTACAATTTTAGAATATAAAACACGAATTGTGCAAAGTACGTTTTAATGCAAGAAGTAAAATTCGATGTTCTAAAAAGGGGGACCTGTTGTTTTTACGATAGTAAATGATAAACAACCATATATATTTAATATGAAAAACATATATATTTTTACAGATTCACTTTATGGAAGTAAATATATTATGAATCTCGTAATTTATGAAGGGAAGGAACATTCTGATTAACAATCTTTTTCATGTTTAGAAAACCTTTAATTTTGAATAACTATTCCCACCCCAATCCCCATATACCAACACTTAAACTTATATGTATAGAGCAGCCCGGTCCTCCGGGCTGCAATAAACTGTAAATGTATAAGTATCTGCCTTTGCCCTTTAAGTAAGAATCGTCAATACTGTAGTTTTATCATATAAGCTATCAGTTAGATAGAGTAGAAAATAGTAATTAAACCTTTTGTGATCTTCTTCTCTGTTTTGATTCCATATATAATTTCAATATATGTCAACAGACAATTTTGATATCATAAACTCTGAGATCTTTCAAACTGAGAAATTATCACTCACTAGACAATGTAAAACTCTTGACCAATGAAATGTAAATGTTCAACCAATGAATGAATGTGTGTGTGAAATGTATAGGTGGATCAAAAGGGATGGGTGGTAACACTTAATACCTCATTAGTAATAGAAAGACTTTGAATTCTATTTTATTTAACTATTTTAAATTTATTTTATTTATATATAATTTATTGAATTATCTAATAATATACACGATATACCAAATTTAAATTGCAACTTTTGGGTATTGCGCCGCCTTCCTACACCAGACAATGAAAAATGTATTTTAAATTGGAATAATTTGTGTAGTTACTTCACATTTGTCCATAAATTTATTCGATATTATTGGTTTAATCTATATACGAAGTTTCCTTAATGTATGACGTAGGTTCCTACAAAACAACACTTGTCTACGGAATTTTTGGACAACCCTCGTACATCTATAATAGTTGTTTTTCATTTTTTGCTCTATTTTACAGATTATTATACATTTATACTTATTTTGGAGGTATTTGACATTGACCCACTTATAGTTGGTACAACTTTTTGCCAGATTTGGTTCCCAATTTTAAATCAGTTTTTTTAACCTGGTTGCAGGCCAGTTAATATTTCTTTTAAAATGACCTGGATATGAAATCTGAGCACGACTTGTATATATGCAGACATCAATTTCAATATCATTATCTACGATACATTCTTTCAATTCGAAGAATACACCTAACTGGTTTTCTTTTCACGGGTAACTTCGTGGAATGGCGACTCGTGTTCGTACTGTTTATCTTGCATTACCTAGGTTTACATATTTTTGCAGTTACGGATATTTTTGTGTTTGTTTCTGTACTGCACTGACTTGTGCAACTGTTGTAAGTATCATTAGTAACTTAATTTCCTGCATTGGAGGAAGTAAATAGTTATTTTTTGTCGCTATACTACGTATTGTATAGCATGCGTCCACGAACACCGGTAACAATATTCATTAAACTGAACAGTGACTTAGTGAACAGCTCTATTTATAGGGGCTTGCAGTTACATGTATAGCGATTGCTCGAACAAATATGGCGGACACATTCTTTTTAAGAATCGTGTTCAGCTTTTGATCATAAATCATTAACTTTAGTATAGATAACTTATGGATACCGATTATTGAAATAAAACTATCAAAATTTTAAAATATTTGTACTTTATGCATAATCCTAGAATGAATAATTAATTTAATATATTTAGTCTGTGTCTAAGGATAAACTCTTGGATTATTCATAAAATACTACCTATGATCGTCCAAAAAAAACTTTGTATAATTGTTGTTTAATGACTAGCCTTTACGTAGGACAGCGTTTTTGATCAAAATTTCACACACATCCCCCTCCCCCAAGAAATAAAACGACTTATAGGCGATTATATACGGAATATACTATTTTATTTTATAACAAATATTAAATAAACAAATATTTAGATAGCCTTATGAAATTTATTCAGATTAAAACAATATCTTTTTATTGACTCCTTTATCTTCATGAAACGCCTATAAACTGTGCTTTGTTGTTTAAAATGATACCTCGCTAAAACACTTTTTTTTCTTTTTGTTGAAATAGGGATGCTTTCGCACACTCTACGACCAATTAGAAAAATTGAGTAATTCTAGGAAGGTTAAAATAGATACTATTTATTACGAAGGAATGGCTACATCCTTATGTTTGGTAAGTTTTATAACTTCATGTCACAGGTAGTGAAAAGTCAAGTATCAATCGGTATTTCAACAAAGGGCCTCTGGCGTACCGAACGGTACCCTGCCAGCGCTCTAACCAACTGAACTATTGAGACTCGATATATTGACTGACTTTTACGCACCTGTGAACCCGGTGATGTATTCCCACTCTTCGTAGAAATTCTTCCCCGAATTCTATGAGTTCAGGAAATGGGTGAAGCATATTCCAAGGGAACAGTGGGTTGTTTTTTCTTTGAACGCCAAATGTTACGCCAAATGTTACGGGTGACGAACCGTCGCAACCGGTACTCGAACCCAGACCCGATATTTTAACTCACATTCACGCACCTGTGAACCCAGTGACATTAGTATCTTAGGGATTCCGTCTTGCATATGCGTTGTGCTTATGTAAAGCTTGAATTAATTGATTTTTAGAGGTCTCGCACACCAAAATATGACACAAATAGAAATACGCCAAATCTAGTCAGAAATAACGAAAACGTTCGTGTGATATTTTTGAATATTTGATCGATATTTGTTTATATACTGTGCGGAAGCCCAAAAGTGCAAACCAAAATAAAATTTTAAAAAAAAAGGAAATTATTAAATATAGAAAATATTTAATTTAAAAAAAGGAAAATTTTAAACGAAATCAAGTACTATAATAGTAGTCGGTACCACTGACTTATAAAGAGTGCAGATTGAGAGTTTTACAAGAAATCAGACGTATACTGCTTTATTTCTAATATAGTAAGCAATCATTAAAATCTACTTATTGTAACCATTTTGACTTGTTTTAATTTTTGCACTTGTTCTCTTTATACATTTTTAACAATATCAAAAGAAGGTCCGATTGGAAAAGTATTTTTGCAGCATTTTCTGATGCAGTTCAGTAAAGCCATGGGCATTTTTTTTTAAATGTTAAAGATTCTACAGGACGTGTTGTAAACAACAGGATCCGATTGTATCAACATTTAATTAATGATTAAAGCGTCATTAAACTGATCATTTTTAATGTGTCATTAAATTTTGTTGTATCAATGTTTTAAGCCCCGTGGAGATCCAGGTTAGAATAGGTCCTCCGTTCCCTCTTGCTTGTCGTAAAAGGCGACTACATGGGACGGTCCTTCGGATGAGACCGTATAAACCGAGGCCCCGTGTCACAGCAGGTTTGCACGAAAAAGATCCCTCCCTGCTCAAAGATCGTAAGTGCCGAGCATAGGCCTAAATTTGCAGCCCTTCACCGGCAATGGTGACGTCTCAATATCAGTGAAATGTTCTGGAGAGGGACGTTAAACAGTATACAATCATTCAATCAATGTTTTAATGAACGAATCGGAGCATTAAACCTTTATTAAATCCATCAATTCTAATGAAGGTACGGTGGCTTTATTAAGTGGTCATTTAGTATGGCGGCATACTTTATGTTTTGCCCGCATTGCAGAAGGAGAATAATCGATGCCTTTTGCGAGCCTTTTTCACTTCACATTATGGACGAGGAAATTCGGAAATGATACCGTTTTACAAAGTAAATAAAATAATGGACGATCTGACGAGCTTTCAATATAGACAATAAGACATTCGGAATCACAAATACATCACGTACCTTGTCAAAAAAATTAACATATAAAGATGCTTCTTTAGATCACATCACAATTTAATAGAAATCCCAACTGTTATCCAAGTGAATCCAAAATACCTTCATGTATAAAATGTAAACTAAGTGACGACATCATCTATGAGGTGTTTAGGTCTTTGTAACAAAGGTAAGCAGTTAAAGAATAAATACAGCTCCTATTTTAACATTCATGTTTTTTTTAAATATTTGTGCAATTTATTAGGATAATATCTGATGTTTCATGTTCAGATTCATTATTTGGTGATCATAAGACCTTCCGAACGGAGAGTTAAACATAAATCTTAACATTTTACTATTAGATAACGAAAGGTAAAATCTCCACTATTCATGTATTGTGATGTTTTCGATATGGGTATATAGGTGAGTGCAAATACAAACATAATTGTTTATTCTCGAAACAAGATCATGTCTTTCAGACGTTTGCGCTTATGATTTATGGGTGCAGGCCCTTACCTTACACATCTATAATTTTCGTATTTTAGTTTCAGTTTTCTACTTTTATTAGTTTCGCTTTTCTTTATTCAAAAATGTTTTTCTGTATTTTATAAAATTCTTTTTCTTCATTTAATAATTTGAATTTTCTTTGTTTTATAATTTTGTTTTTCTCTGTTTGTTAATTTTGTTTTTCTTTATTTATTCGTGGTTTGCTCTATTGGGATTCCATTGGTGTGTCGCAGTTGTAATATCTTTTGCGTAAAAAATTATTACAAATTCTAACATTTACATTTTCGCCAAATACTGTCTATATATTTTCTAAGCTTTCTTTGTTCATTTTATTTTTTATTTTACTGTAAAATACAAAAAAATTATTGACCTTTCTATTTACCATATCAGATTTTCTTCATGTCATATTATACAATTATTGCTGGTTTTTGAGGTCAATACAATGATTTAGCCGTCTAAGGAGTACAATATTCAACGAACCCGTAGGGCGAGGTGAATATTGTACTTTGTTGATCCTTGTACTCTCACAAATCTTAATTTTGTTTTTAATACTTGAAACAGTGGCAATCTTTTTGCGTTTAAATGAAAAATATTAAAACAAAAATCCCGAAAATTCAGAGTAGAAATGTTCGAAAGCAAAACATAAAACTCAATATATTGTCAGTCCGTGCAGTTGTGGTGATCATACTTTAATGATTGAACGCACCCAGTGTTTTGTAAACATCAACAATAACAGCTCGTGCCTTGTTTACAACTGTGTACGATTCACAGGGGGGGTTGATCAATTTGGTAAACTCTGTACACAAAACTTAGTTCGGAATGACGATACTTGTGAAGGAGTTTTGCTTTCTAACATTTCTATTTTGCGTATAATCATTTTTCTGGATTACAGATTTAATATTGTTCATTTATACACAACAAGATCGCCACTTTTCCTAAAAATCACAGTTTATGAAATAAATAAAGTGCAAGGATGAGTGAATCGAATCCTTCTAAAAATTTGAAATTTCAATAATTTTGTATAAAATGCTATTAAAATATATAATCTTATTCAAAAAATATTAAATTCAAATTTGTGTCCATGCACCTTTATTAAACAGTTTTCCGACGCATTTACTCTGAAGGTGTAAATGAAGGCCGTTCTGAGAAAACATTACTGAGTGTTAAATACCTTGTTTTATTATCATACTAAGGATAAAAAATTATTTGTTTATTTTACCATAATGGAACAACAGAGATTCATAATCACATCTTGTTTTTCTTTTCGTTTTTCAGTTAGTAATGTTTATATTTTCAATGCGTCAAATATGTAACAAAAACAGAAATGGACGTGTTAACTCAGAGCCAGTTTGATAGACTATAAAGTGCAGATATGAAGCAGTAGTATCATAGAGGATCATCATAAAGAAAGCTGTCTGTTTTAAAACAAACATATTAACAAAATAACCTAACTTTATTAGAAGTAAGCTCAACAAATATGAGATATACAATTTTGTCATGAAAACTGAAATTAATTTCCATAATATTTTAATAGCATTTGTATTATGAATGAATATCATGATATATTTGTCATGCATATTACGAGGTTGTTCGAAAAATTCATGGGAGATGAATCTTTATATTTCATACTAGAAGTTTGAAATAAGCCGACTATTACATGTATGTTTAAAAACATCTGTTTGTTGATGTGTGAGGGTTTCGTTCCATTTGATTAAAATTAAATCAGTTTACTTCAATTTAAAATCAACATCTTTCATAAACGCATAGCACACTAAACGGCAATGTAACGTCAAAACACGGCGTCAAGAATTTAATAAAAAAGCTACCCCTTTACATTTCACACAGTATAATCAAATAACCATTCACTGATTCTTTTTTGCATAACTTGACATTTATTTCGTTTTTATTAATCAATTCTGCTTTCAAAAGATAATGAACTCTAGAACGTCTATGTGTTCCATCGAAGCTCCAACTTTTTAAGGGTTTTAATTTGTTCAGGTTTTTACTGTTAGACCCTTTCTTCACAGATTGTCCTCATCCGACATAGAGTCTGTGTTACTCAAATACTGCCTTTACTATTTGTTCATACATGCATATCTCGCAAGTGACATATTTCTTGATTCATCCAACAATTTCGCGTTTATTCAGGATTATCCTGGGTAAAACAAAATAAAACATCGTTATCTGTTGCTCCGTGAAGTTCTGAAACGTCATTTTCTTTGTGTCATCATCAATTAGGACTAATTATCTTCCCAAAATGATTTATTTTAAACAAAGAAAAATATTAAGCTATAAATGTAAATACGAATCGATGTAAAAATTCTTAATTTGAATTTCAAAGTTTTTTTTCTTTTCGTTTTTGCTCCTTTCTACAGAGAATATGACTACCGACATTATGTAGTGCATATTTTTGTAATTTATTTAATTTTGACCTGCCCCGGGATCCGATTTTTGCCTTTTCAAAATTTGGAAAAGTTTTTGAATAAATCATTATCTTAAAAAAAAATAAGTACAAATCATTCGGATTTATTGTTAAAATATTTTACCAAAATTGGATAATATATACTTTATGATGTAAAATAAAAAAGGATATGACCGAAGTCCACAAACTTTTCGAACAACCCTCGTACTTTTGTATGTCTTATTTATCTGTTGAAGACTTTTTAAGAAGGAGCTATGTTCTATCTTTTTTTCTTCTTTAATGCTGATGAATAAAACTTTGTACTTTTCTTATAAAATTACATTACTTGGGATGTTAAAGAGATTTTGGAAAAGAATTTTCTACTGATTTGTTGTTAATCACATTCACTTATACCTGTGTCAAGTTAAAAACAAAGTAAATTTTGTACGAGCTCACAATTTTAACTTGAAAATATTTTATTTATATAAAAAATTAAGTGTTAATATTGAAATTCTGAGTTCATAGATCTCTGTCTTTCGGTGAAAATTGTTCTCCTTGAATACCTCTTGCATAGGCAAAATACAGTAATACTCGGTTAAAGTGAAGTCTTTGGGACGTTTTAATGTATATCGCTTTATCAGTATTCATCAATTACGTAAAACGGATTTATTAAAGTATGTGTAAGGAACTTGTAATTTGCATTTTTTATCTTCGTATCACTATCAAATATGTCTTGAGAGGCATTAAAATTTTCTTAATATGTTGAAAACTTGTTCTAAAAGATGTAATTTTTGCTATTTTACATGATAATGTTAGTTTGTTCTATCCGTAAAATCTTTAACTCAGAGTTCATAATAAAATTGATACTTTTCAAGAACTTGTTAAGAATTTTTGTCCGGAATTCCCCCCAGAAGAAAAAGAGGTTTTACTTTATTTGAAAATTTGATTTTTTTTCCCCAAAAAAATCTTCTCTATTCCTACATACGTGTTTTTTAAACTGAACACATTGTAAGGAAATGCATATGTGTCTTTTGGTATTGTAACTGAATACTTATTTGTACATCAGGTTTGGATTGACCCAAGATGTGTCACATACTAACTAATATATATCGCTTACAATTCAGAAAATGTAAACATTTTTTTTTATTTTATTTTTTTTTTTTTTTTGGCTTAGAACTTACAATTTTTGGTTTAATATGTAAAATAAATTCGCTAGATGTACAGTGTAACTATAAATATGGAACACATGATATTTTACAATTCTTTCCTTTGATAATTTTATTTACGGTTCTTGAATATATTGTTATAATTTGTAAAGAAACATTGTGTTTGCTTTAATAAGAAAAGAAAATTTTAATAAACAATTCAAACTATCCTGGTATGTATCGTTTTATATCGTTTTATGAAAAACTGCATTAAGGGACTCAGTCCGTCAGCCGGGAAGGACAACTCTTTAATTTATAATTTAATACAAAAAGTCTTCAGATGAAGCTTGAAAATTAAATATTTTCATGCAACAATTTTCATCATATGCCTCTCACTGTGCTTTAATGTTCTTTTCAAAGCTCCATAAATCACTTTATTGGCCTTATAGGTCACCCAAGTATCATGTCATAACTTTCCATCAACTGAATTTGGTTCGTGCTTTAAATCAAAGGCCATGAAATTCAAGAGACACTACTGCTTATCATTACTATACACTTAGTTTACTTTAGCTTTCTATAGTTACTTAATATCCAGACGGTAGATCAGAGTAACAAAGATAAAATGCATTTAAACTTTTTAAGCAGTTGTGCACTCCATCCTACAAGACCCACTGACTGTGCGGGCACATATTTCAAAATTCTGGAAATGTTATCATAAATTTTTTTTCATCATAAATGGCTGATACCAAAGAGCAGATTTCAAAGCATTTATTTGTTTTAAGACTATGTAATCCCAACACCCACCTCAGTACCCTGACATAGGGGTCCTGAAATTAACCATTTTGGAAGACACCTTTCTTCATCATTACATGTAATATGAACTTAGAACATTGGCAATACCCAGGAGCAAAGGAAAACGTTTTTGATGATTTCCTGCATTTTCACTTTATAATAACAAGAGCCCCGCCCAAAAACCCTGATTCTGGGGCCCTGAAATTCACAAATTTGGAATAGACATCCTTTTCATCATTACCATGTACACAATTCATTAGTTTAATACTCAGAAGCAGAAAAGAAGATTTTTAAAGAATTAATGTATTTGCACTATATAATCAATAGAGCCCCACCCTAAACCAAAAACTCCTGACCCTGAGGCCATAAAATTCACAATTTTTCAAGAGGCACACTTATGCAACATAAATTTGTACTTAGTTAGTTTGTTTATTACTCAGGAGCAGAAAAGAAGATTTTCAAAGGGTTTTTGCATTTTCACAATATAAGTAATAGAGCCCCACCCTTAAACCAAAACCCCTGACTCAGGGGCCATGAAATTCACAATTGAGGAATAGGCAGCCTTATTCAACTTAACCATGTATTTGGTTAATTTATTAAATACCCAGGGGCAAAGAAGAAAACACAAAGAAAAAATGCATTTTTCACTATAAAATCTACATAACCCCACCTTAGCACATAAGAACCCCTGAACCTGGGTCCATGAAATTCAAAATTTTTGAAGGGGCAGCCTTGTTCAAAATAGCTATGTAAAATATACTCTGTACTTATTTAGTTTATTTTATGCCCAGGAGCAAGGAAGATTTTCAAAGAAATAATGCATTTTAACTTTATTATCAATTTAGCCCCGCTCTAGCATTAGAACCCCTGATTCTAGGGCCAAGAATTTTATAACTTTGATAAAGGTCTCAATGCTAATTACAATGATGCAAACAGTTTGATGGCTTGATGTCAAGGAGTAAAGAAGAAATTTTAAAGATTGCATAAAATTTATTGCCTTTGGTCCCACTCCTCAGGTCCTAGGGGACAAGGACAATGAAATTCACAATTTTTGTTCCCCTTTACCCATAGATGTTTTATGCCAAGTTTGGTTAAAAGTTTCATTTGCAGAGAAGAAGCTGAAAATTTTCAAAAATGAACGCACGACGACGAACAAAAACGGATAGCAAATGGTCACCTGAGTTGACATAAAAAGATGGTAATTTAGACTTAACAGCAAAGCTTAACAATAAAGTGATATTGATGACTTTACTTTTCAATCGTCGACTTCCCTTATTTGAGCAGATTATACCTTTATCACCTACATGTATATACAGGGTAGGTATTGCTCAGTTGTTTGATTACGCAAGGGGCCTAGGATGCCCTACGTACGAACAATTTCTAAATCGAGGTAAGTTATTGATAAAAAAAAAGTTAAAAAGAGAATATCAACGGTCTCCATTGAAATCATCATTTCGTAAGTTCAGTGGCAGATACAATGAAAATGCACAATCTATAATCAAATCAAATGCTAACTGATGTTTTTCATACTATATTTGATAGGCAATTATTTACACGCTGAATTGTTGACGGATTTATTTCCCGTTCATGACAAGGAGTAAACGACAGTTGTGACCTGTTGCCAGGGAAGGTATTCTCTTTCATGACACCTGTTCCCATCTTTGATGTTTTAGAGGTCCTGGTTTTTCCTGCTTTTGATTTCTCTTTGAAACAAATTTTGAGCTTGAAAACTGTTCATTTTCTCCATATATTTCATGCGTTCATAACATAATAACACAGAAATACCCCCACCGATTTGTTTGCTTCTAAATGCACACCTTCATATTTAGGCAACCATGGATAGCTGTAATAATTTTATAATTTACATGCAGTTTATTATTTGTCAAATTGAGCACAAAACGCTTCGTTGAACACGTGCCAAATGAAATTATTTCATAAACCAAATTCATTACGATTCTGAAATAAGAGAATTTAACTAAATGATGTATAAAATTATGTTGTTATTTTCATAAAAGCAAATATTATTATCTTATTATATAGGTTTTGGATAAATTTAAAAATAAATCGATGTCATTGTTTCAGAACTAATCAAATTGTGCAAACTTTTGGAAGTATTTATGTCGAGGATTCAAAACATAAGACTTTCCTTGACTTTTTCAAGTAGACCATTTAAAGTTTCAAAGGAGCAGTGTAACGTTTGGAGCAAATGTGATGAAGACCTAACTGTTTGTTTACATAAGGTAGTCATGCATAGAAAGAGACATCGCTGACGTCCCTGTGTATGGTTAAAAAGTCTCATCACATTTACATTCTTACACAATGAACAGGATATATTCCCTACACTATCGACATTATCATTGCATCCATAAGGAAAGACTGTGATTAGTTTTCAAATCCAATGTTCTTTACGTTGTCTAGGAAAAAAGCTGATGGACATGTATGATGGTTTTTTTTCCTCGAAAAAAGAATGACAGGGTAAAATAAATTGCTTGTAAAGAAGTTGCAGGCACCCATTGGTAATTTAAAATTCATGTCCTAACAATATTTCATTTAGTAAATATTTGGTTTCGTCTACAATAATAAGTCCACAAAGATTACATTCTATTCCGTAGACACCATAAGAAGACGATTGTTGTTCAGCGTCTCTGAACTTTTCGGGGACGCCACCAATTGCCGGTGGAGAGCTACTAATTCTGACCTATACTTAGGCACTAAGAGCCATAGAGCAGTTAGGGATCTTTTTCGCGCCAGCACCTACTGCGACAGGGGACATTGGTTTATACGGTCTCATCTAAAGGACCGGTCTCCACGTCCCACAGTGGGATTCGAACGCACGACGTAACTGAGGATCAACTCCCTACTTTGCGGCTCTAGAGTTCTAACCAATGTACCACGCGGGCGACTAGTATTTGAAGATTTTCAGTTCAGGTTTTTCCAAGATTTGCTTCAAAATCTCTATCCAATGAGATAGTTATCAAAATGTGACATGTTTTACAGCTTTCCACAGAACATTGCGAAATAGAAGACTTTGGATCGGAAAAGGAATCTTCAGATATATACATTTAATCAAAACTTTACATACGTTCTTTCAATTTTTTGTATGAACTATTGTTTTCAAATCAAAACTGGGAATCTAAAGACTTGTGGCATATGTTTGATATTCCTTAGGATTATCCAAGGTGCACTAAATAGACACTTGATTCCGTGTCGTTTATATAAACTCGTAAAGGCAAAAAGGAATTTTTGAAAGCAGGGCCTTTGTTATGAAACGTTATTTTTCGGTCCCATTGTGACCTTATTGCACATCTACAAGACACCAACAATCCTCTTAAAAAGAACTACTAGGCTATTGCGTAAATTATAAAAGAATTTCTAAAATACATTTTTCGATAATCTGAAGAATGTCAGAGAATCTTTGTCTCCCACTTAAGGAAAGAAATATGTGTGGATCTACAGTACCAAGCAGGCCCAAGCAGTCACAGAAATCATGGGACTGCTTTTGGACCGCTCTGGGACTGTTGTGGGAACGATGTGTGACTGCCCTGTGACGCTATGGGATTGCTATGTGATTATTGTTGGACTGCTCTAAAAAGCTGACCAAGCAAACCTTAGGACTGTTTTCTGAGACTGCTTTGTTCACTCATGCGTGAAGAAGATTCTGAGTGACATGATGGCTCCACCCGTTGGGTATTCTGAATTTGCAGGCTTTTGTTGTTGTTTTGTTTGCATTCAGCAGAGATGTGTTAAAATTTTTAATAAGAAAATAAAATACAAAGATTTAAAAAAAGATTCTTTTAATAAGTAGAAACATTCATAGTTACTCTCTACTCTATCCCTTCAGTAGAGCCCTTCGAAGAAGATTCTGAGTGACATGATGGCTCCACCCGTTGGGTGTTCTGAATTTGCAGGCTTTTGTTGTTGTTTTGTTTGCATTCAGCAGAGATGTGTTAAATCTGAAAAAATTAAAGCAGCAATCCCAATCATGCTCTTAATATATTTACTCAAAATACAGTAGTACTCTTAAAAACTATTTTCATAACAACTACTGTAGATATTTAGGTACGCATAACTTAAAAATAATACTTAGCAAAATTTAACAAATATTTTTTTAAATACAGAAGATAAAGAATTTTATTCTGTAAAATCACATATTTTCGTGGGGTCAGATTTTCGTGGTTTGAAGAAAATCTCTTGGTTCGTGGGGATTTCATTTCATTGATCAAGAATAAACGAGTACTAATATATTTAACATTTTATCTCTCGTAGTGGACATGAATTTGTAGATCTCGTCATACCTCGAAAACAACGAAAATTAAACCCCGACGAAAATCAGTGATTTCACAGTAAGTAAAGTGTGTGAATCGGCTTTGTTGTACAATCATACGATCTACGGTTAATTTTGGTAGAAAATGAGAAATTAAAGTTTAAGTTTCTATATCAAAGCATAAATTTGAAAACAAATATAAATCACAGAAATTAAAACGAAATTTATTTATTTTGATGAATGATTAATAATCCACATATTTATGGTTAAATATTCATGGTATTTAGAGGTGTAAATGTCTTCTTTAAATAATAAATATTATTTGTTTCTGTAGAGAGATTGTTCATAAATGACTGTCGCGTTAGTATTGTAAGCACTTGTTGATACTACTGAGAAAAAAAATGAATCATCAATTTCAACCGCCTTTATTAATAGCATTGTTAAATGGTTAATTCATTTCTGAGTAAGCTTCACCCACTAGATTAATGAACCCCGGCTACTGCGACTACTGGAACAACTTTCTGTAACTACTCGAGCTGCTTTACTGAAATGCTCGGGGACTGCTTTGTGTCAAGTTTGGACTGGTTGGTACCAGAGGTGGGGTCAAGGGATTTTTAAGACGTGTAGGCATGCCATAGGTAGTGACGTATAAAACTTAATTGCAAAAGCTCCATTGCCCGAAAATGATAGGTTAAGGCACAGACATAATTTTTAAATTTACAACCTTTAACTTTGACCTATTGACCACAAAATTAATTGGGTTGCTCTTAATGCTACAAGAATTTTTATGTACAATTTCACCGCATAAGCTCTAAGGCTTCTCAATACATCACGCGGAAACGAAAGTGTTTAAGACACACAGACGGACGGACTGATCGATGGACGTATGGACAATATCCCCAATTTTCAGTGAATGCGAAGAACAAATATACTGTTTTAATTAATGACAATTGCATACCTTTTAAAGATAAACGGTTGCATACATGTGTATATACGAGGATTGATTAAAAGTTCGTGGAATGTCTTTCTAAAACTTAGTTGCAATATGATTTAAGCGTGCAATTGACGTATCTGTAAAATGTAACCATTGTGTTACAATTCTTGAAAATTTCAGTACATTCCAATAACGAATTAGGTTACTCTAGTTCTTCAGCCAGGCAAACTTATCCTGGATAAACATATGGAATCCACTTTCTACATATTATTTTCATTTTTTTTTGTTAGATAAGATCTTTCGATTTAGTAACAATGTCATGTGCAATAAATCGCCGACCCATGTCAGCAGCCACTCTCAATTTGTCTACAAAGAAAAACGACTTTCTCATAGGCGGCAAGACCTTTTATCATCTTCTATTGAAGTTCTCTTTTTTTTCTAAAATTCTGTCCCCACTTCAAATCCTATTGATTACTGCAATTTCATGTATGTGTCATTAGTATATGAGTCTGCGTTATTGTTCAAGATTTTTTTTTTTCAAAAATAGATTTAGGTTATCAAATTTCAAATTCATTATTGATGTCGTAGTAAGTTTAACTTTAAACAAGAATGTTGATTTCTTCTTTAAATTGTGACCTTGATCAGAAGCTAACCTCCTTTTAGAAATTGTTTGTACGTAGAGAATCTCTTGCATAGCAGATCAAACAGGAGGCATTAACACCACTTACAGGTGATGAGAGTATAATACTAAATAAGAAACGGAAGTTGACTCCAAAAAATGAAAGACATAACGCTTATCATGACGTTTTCTTTTTTCGTAAATTTTCCAATAATATGAAACAAGAGGCCCACGGGCCTTATAGGTCATCTGAGTATCATGCATCAACTTATTTCATTTCATCATAAATGGTTGATTAATACCAAAGAGCAGATTTCAAAGCATTAATTTATTTTCAGACAATGTAACATCCCCCTCCCCTGACCCAGGGGGCATGAAATTAACCATTCTGCTAGATGCTCCTTTCTTTATCATAAATATATATATACTTGGATCATTAGCATAATAGCCAGGGAAAAAAATATTTTTAAGAATCAATGTATTTTTACTGTATAATCAAAAGACCCCCCCCCCCCTTACACCAAATGGCAAAACCTCTGAAACAGGGGCCATAAAATTCACAGTTTTGAAAGAGGCACCCTTGCTCATGATCATAACTATGTACTTAGTTAGTTTATTTAAAACCCAGGAGCAGAGAAGAAGATTTTCAAAGAATTAATGCATTTTCACTATATGATCAATAGTGCCCCGCCCTAACACAAGAACCCCTGAACCTGGGGCCATAACATTCAAAATTTAGGAAGAAGCACTTTTGCTCATCATAACTATGTACTTAGTTATTTTTTTTAATACCCAGGAGCAGAAAAGAAGATTTTTTAAGAATTAATGCATTTTCACTATTTAATCAATAGAGCCCCACCCTACCACCAGAACCCCTGACCTGGGGGCTACAAAATTCACAATTTTGGAAGAGGGGCTCTTGCATCATCATTACTATGTACTTACTTAGTTATTTGATACCCAGGAGCAGAGAAGAAGATTTTTGAAGAATCAATGCATTTTCACTGTATAATCTCTATAGCACCGCCCTAACACCAGAACCCCTGACCCTGGGGCCATAACATTCACAATTTAGGAAGAGGCACTCTTGCTCATCATAACTATGAACTTAGTTAGTTTTTTTAATATCCAGGAGCAGAAAAGAAAATTTTTGAAGAATTAATTCATTTTCATTATATAATCAATAGAGCCCCACTCTAACACCAGAACCCCTGACCTTGGGGCTACAAAATTCACAATTTTAGAAGAGGGGCTCTTGCTCATCATAACTATGTACTTTCTTAGTTTATTTAATACCCAGGAGCAGAAAAGAAGATTTTCAAACAAATAATGCATTTTCACTATATAATCAATAGAGCCACACCCTAGCACGAGAACCCCTGACCCTGGGGCCATGGATTTAACAATTTTGGTAAAGGACTCAATAGACATTACATTCATGCTAACAGTTTGCCTTCTTGATGTCCAGGAGTAAAGAAGAAGATTTTTAAAGATTTCATTAAATTTTGTGGTTTTGGCCCCATCCCTCAGGCCCCAGGGGGACAGGGACCATGAAATTCACAATTTTTGTTCCCCTTTACCCATAAATGCTGTATACAAAATTTGGTTGAAATTGGTTTAGTGGTTTCAGAGAAGAAGCTGAAAATGTTCAAATGTTAACACACGACGGACGGCGAACGACGGACGACGGACGCCGACGGACAAACACGGATGGCAATAGGTCACCTGAGTGACTCAGGTGACTTAAAAAGATGTCGGATTCTTTAATCTATCTTTTCTGGAATCCATCAAGTCAACAAGTTTAATCAATTGAAAATACCTCGTCGATGTATCTAAATGTTTCGTTGATTGACACAACAATGGATTTTTTTTTTCATCTGATGTATATGCTTCATGTTTCACATGGAAATAAAAAAAATAGTCTTTTAACAATGGATAACAATACTGTCAATCCAAATTTTAAGCATCTTTTAAATATAAACTGCAAGTACAATAAGAATGTTATTTTTTTTTCAAATGACCATTGACAAAGTTTAAAAAACATTTCAGATTTCCGTTTTTATTGAAAAAAAGCACTTATTATGTTGACCAAAAACTGTGTGACAAAATATATTTTTTGAACAGTTTTTGATCTATTCTTTAACATGAAGAGAAACCAAAATTAAACAAAGAATGGGATGTGGATGCAATATTAAAATGTAATAAATCAGAGAGGGAGGTAGAGAGATAGAAAACTTATCCTCAATAGAATGGCTTTTGAAAAGTTTTCTTACACATTTGAATTCTTTATTTTCGGAAGTAATTTTAAGTATTTTTTGAACAGTTTTTGATCTATTCTTAAACATGAAGAGAAACCAAAATTAAACAAAGAATAGGATGTGGATGCAATATTAAAATGTAATAAAACAGAGAGGGAGGTAGAGAGATAGAAAACTTATCCTCAATAGAATGGCTTTTGAAAAGTTTTCTTACACATTTGAATTCTTTATTTTCGGAAGTAATGGATCACTTTCAGAAGGTTCTTTTTCCCTGATACTTTGTCCCATTAAAACCATTTCAAATTCTGTTTCATGGATGTCAGCTTGAGTTTGAATTGTTTTTTTTATTACGTTCTTGTCTGAAATTCTTTTTTGTTTTACTGTCACTAGATGAAGATTGTCTTTGTCACTATCATTTTCCGCCCCTGTGACACTTGGTGACAATGATGTTGTCTCTGTATTTTGACTTTCACTTTCCTTTCGGTTTTCTTTCCGAACTGAGCTCAAATATTCTTTGTACTTTTCGTAAGCACGTTTTATTTCTTTTTTATTTTCATTTGTGAGAAAGTTTTTTTCATCTGCCTTTAGAAATAGCGATATGGCATACGGACCGACCAGTACTAATGCCACTTCCAGGATATCTTTAAAACTGGTGGACGATAAATACTTCCTATTGTTGATAAATGTTTCAATTGTGATAAAAAGATACATAAAAACAATAACGCTTTTCATACCAAAAAAGTAGAGTCTCCTTTTCACAAATAATAGGTTTCTATAGATTTTATCAAACATATCTTCGGCTATACTCTCTGGCTTTTGACTTTCATATACATCAAACGTTTGACATTCATGTACGTCTTCATTATTTTCATTAACATCCTCAGACTCTTCATTTTCATTTACAACTTCTTGACATTCTTGAACATACAAAGACACCTCACTTTTAGAAGAGTAACTGCTTTCCGTTGTCCTCTTTCTGTTTTCCTCCCATCCAAACTCAGAAGACTTTGAATGAATTGTTGTCGACTCTGGATAATTTAAGTGACGTTTTCCACTTTTGTTTTTCTCTTCTATGAAAAATATGTATCTCAGAATTTCTGCATTCATACTCACGATTTCATTAAAATATTTTGCAAAATAAATAATTGCAGTGACAAATATCAATGTGTACCGAAATATATGAATTCTGATTGGTAATGCAACGAAAACAAAGTAAGTTATAAACCTTAAGAGAAATGTAAATGTTGATACAATAGGACGTAAGCAAAGAGCATAAAATAAAAGCCACAAAATGCAATAAAAAAGTGTAGAAATTATAAAGCAGATACATGTACAAGTACAGCAACATTTATCACATTTGCATCCGTTGTCTTTGTTTTCACAGTGGTTTGTACAACACTTGATACAATCACTGTTCTTTTTTCTAAATACATGAGTAGTAAATGAAAAAAATGGGAAAAAACAAAGAAATAATTGAAACAGAAAGTCGCATGGCAATAAGAATTTGCAATTGCACTGACAATTACAGTCATTTTCACAAGAACAATTGCAACAACATTGTTCGCAGCAATCGTCGCATGATTTACTACAGGTATTAAAATAAGTTCTGCAATTATCATGAAGATTGTCACATCTTGAGACTAACCTATTGCTAAATAAAAAATACCGATTTTCATTTTTATGTTTTGGTTCTTTTGAATAGTTAAAAAAGGTGAAACGTTCAACCTCTTTTGCCATATAAGCGTCATAAATCCATCCCCCTAAACAAATGAACACAACAGGAAACAAACATGCGTAAAACACATCGAATGTTACTGCTACGTTATTATCATTGGTTATGTAATCGAACAACGGTTCACTAGCACGCATAACGTTTAGGTATTCCTTATACACTTCTTTGTTCAAAGTATACCTTCGCAAAGTGCGATATGAACCAAAAGGAACAAGAATAAAAATCCACAATAGCAAAGTTAGTCTTCGTTTTGCAGAACAGCAACAAAAGCATCTTAAAAAAAATAAAACACTCTTAAAACATCTTATACATTTTCTGTCTTCACTGTCCTTCCTACAACAAATGTCATGACATGTATTACACTCGTCGTCTTCATTTACATTACATGAAGAACAGCATTCT
>PRKT01001437.1:0-41596 GCA_003671525.1 Saccostrea glomerata
GACATTTACAAGAAGATATGGTTACCATGCTCATGTATACACGTGCGTGCATGTGAAATGAGCAAAATCAGAAAAACACTTGAATGAGCGTTTCTTTTTAATACTTTTGGATTAAATACTTTAATATTTAGTATATTTAAATATATAGATTGTGTAGACAAGATGATATGGTCATTACGCACATGCATTCACATGCGAAGGCGTGCAATGCTAAAATTTGAATGAACTTTGTACACTTCTGGGTAAACGTTGTTAAAGTCTCAAATGCATCGATTTTGTCTTATTTAATGAAGCTTACAGGGAATATGGCACCAAAAGGGAGTTGGGGAGCGTTTGGGGAACATCTGTAACGGTCCCCGTTACAATTAGCACTAGTTATTTTATTAGTTTAGTAAAATACATCCCAAATGATAATATGTATAAAATCATCAGTAAAATATTTTTAAAAACTTTCTTTAAATTAAGTTTCAATCGTTGTTATTTTGTTTCTATTTCATTTTTACTTGGCATCAGATAATTAATATTTTATGGTTAAATAAAAAGAGTTTACAATATGTACTCCCCATCCAGGGAGTGTGTACGATACGAAAGGAAATCGTTATGATTTTCTGGATATTGATGATGTGCGCGTGGAAAAAGTGCATGGTGAATAAAAAATTCAAAAGCTGCTCTACTGGTAAAAACTTGTTTGAAAATCCTACAGCTGCGAATGGATTTAAACTTTATTACACTGAGTGGATTATATTTTACTTTCATTTGGATTTAATAAACGTTTTACCATTATTATGTGTTTTATTACAGTAAGGAATAATTATCTGGAGCTACCAAAATATTAATGTGAAAAGGAGTTACTCCCTGATGACTCGCATCAACATGTAGCTCAAAAGGTTCCTGGTAGTTTGGAAATCCAAGAATTGGTGGCTTCGCTAAATGTTGTTTCAGTTTTTCAAAAGCATTTTCTTCTTCTTCTCCCCATTTCCATTTCTGCTGTGTTGTTTTACCCTTTTTCCTGGTTGGATTTGGAAATAATGATGTTAATGGTCTTGACAATTTCTCCATCGAACGCAGTAGAAAATACTTGTCTGTAAATAAAATGTTTACATTCAATTAATTGTAACTCAACCATGTTAAGTTTTCAGTATTTTTTAAATTTTTGAATGTACATGTACCTAATTCTTATAATAAGAGATTTTTTTTTACAATTACATGCCAAATCATTGATTATAAATAAATATTTGATATGGTTCTGTGGTTTTAAGTATTTCTATGAACCTGATTGAGGGAGATGCATCGGGGAGTGGACAAACACCAAGATCCTCCACTACTGGGCCCATGGTAGCTAATGCTTCTTCCGACTCACCTTTAGCAACTTCTCTGTTAAAAGAAAATCAAATTATTCAAAGAGAAAAAAAACATATCCGTAAAATTGTGTTAGATACACGTTTATTATTGTGGTACAAAAATATCCTTACTGCATTTCCATCTTGAATGCTTCCATTGCTGCATTATTTGTCGATTTTCTGGCCACCTCCTCTATCACTTCACCTGCACGCCTCTCCATACTTTTCAGATTTTTGGAACTGATCGTTGGTATATTCAGAGTCGACAAAATATTGTTGACTTTGTCTGGGCCCCCTATGCTGTCTATCATAGCTGTGAAAGTTCATGTACTTGTATATTTAGAAAACACATATACAATATTAATATGTATAACTGGGCAACATAATTTGAGTGTGTGCGAGTGTTTTTAAACTTTATCATATTACAATCGTGAAAAAAATTAAAAGAGAATCCCTTACTTGTACCTAACTTTGTATTTACAGAAAAACGAGGCATTCCGTTTTTTTTCACCCGGTATGTTTTCCCATATGCTACCTTGTTCACATGTCGACAATCTAAAAGGGAATCACTTGTTTCTATTTATACATACATGTACCTTTTTCAATTCAAGATCAAACTACAAGTATGTAATCATTTGTGGACCAGTGTGATATTTTCAGACATATTTGATACAGTTTGTCATTGTTTGGGGGGGGGGGGAGTAACCACGGCAACACCGTTCATCAAAATCAAAAACTGATATACAGAATTATGTATCTTTGTGTAGTCTACTCGGGTGCCAAGTTATATTGAAATCAGACTTAAACTGTAGGAGAAGTAGCATTTTGAATGATTTTCACAAAAATTTCTATTTTTAGTAACCACGGCAACACCGTTCATCGAAATCAAAAACTGATAAATAGAATTATGTATCTAAGCGTACTTTACTTGTGTTATATTGAAATCAGACTTTAACTGTAGGAGGAGTAGCATTTTGAATGTTTTTCTAAGAATTTCTATTTTTAGTAACCTAGGCAACAACGTTCGTCAAAATCAAAAACCGATACACAGAATTATGTATCTTAGCGTAGTCTACTTGTGTGCCAAGTTATATTGAAATCTGACTTATTCGTAGGAGAAGTAGCATTTTGAATGATTTTCACAAAAATTTCTATTTTTAGTAACCACGGCAACACCGTTCGTCTAAATCAAAAACCGGTTCAAGGTGAAGCACGCCACAACAGACGGTGATGCCCGGTCAGCCCAGGGATTCCAAGATGCCATGCGCATTTTTCATCCAGACTGGTGAGTCTCTCGACTGGCGGACCCAACCCATGTCAGCAGAGCCCAGTTCCGGCAATGTCACAGTGCCCACTTTTGCCCCGAGATGTTTCCCTGCAAAACAAGAATGAGGTTAGACCACATGAGAGAAGTTTTTGCACAAGATGTAAAGGCTCGGTGCAGCTTAGTCTATAAGAAACTCAAGGATACCTACACTGGAGACATCAACATCATCTGTAGTAAACTTCCTCTTGTCGTATAAATTACCATCCTCTGCTACTCCGAAAACTGTTCAAAATGTCGTAGGAATTCAGTGGTGTGTGAAGGTGGAGACAGACACAACTGGTGGAATCAGTCTTATTTCCCATCCCCGAACAAACTGGCATCCCTGCACCTGAATGAAAATGACAAGCACTTGTTATAAGTCATTCTTGAGATGCAACTTAGCCAAAGTGCCATTGAGGAAATGAAATTCAACACGTCAACTCAGAAATGTGAGGGTCTTAACAGAGCAGTCACCGAAGTTTTACCTAAGCACACCAACTATTCAAGAAATGCAGAAGGAATCTCCTCAGCTGAGATTTCAAGACAAAACAACAGTCCGGGAACGAACAGCAACATCAATGAAAGCAGCAGAGATTACATTCCACTTGTCCCGCCACACACATCAGTAACTAAAAAGCATTGACCAGGAATACGCCTATCGTAAAGAATACAGAAAGAGAAAAGCAGTTAAAAGGCGAGAAATGCAGAGAAAAGCTACGCTAATGAGACAACATGCGGCTAGAAAAGGAAAGACCAAACCCAGGTGCACCTACAACAAAGGACAACTTGATCCCAAACCCAGCAGTCTACAGTCCAAGGGAGGCAGTCCAGAGGATCACACCTACTACCAGACATGAGTTGCCAAGACGAAGACAAAACGGCCCTTTTCAGGGCCAACCAAATTATTCGAAAAGATACCTACTATACAAAGTCGTATAAGAAACGTGTTATAAAAATTAACACCAGGCCACAACCCCAACACTTCCACATATATACATAAGACACATCATACACATATGTACATACATACTTACTGATCAATGTTTTTGTCAAAAACTACAAACAATATCCCCTCACCCTTGAAATGACAAACCCTTCACTCCCATTTCTATTTTAGTGATTAGTAACATAATTTCCACTCACCTGAAATTAAAAACTTGCCTCCAATACAAAACCTCTGCCTGCATGAATCGGGCAAAGCCTGTATTCCATTTCCACGTGCTTTCCTGCAAAATAAATCCATACACATGTAAATATAGGCACAATCACCACCTTCTTATTACTCCTTATTTTGAGGGGGAAAATCAATGGATACCTTGTCTGTCATTTCCAATAAACTCTTCGTCTTTCATCTATGACTTCTAAAGGACCCCTTATTAAGAATACACATACAAATACACACTACAAAACAGTTTTTCTATTTTTAAAAAGGATATTTTTGCGTGGTAAATGAATGCACTAATGTGACCTTTTTCACCGACATATCATTGCATTCTGGGATGCATAATTTTTTTTCACTCAAAAAATTTGAATTTTTATTAGATTTAATTTGAAAATTATTTAATTTTTTTTTTAATTTTTATTAAACTATTTCAAAATGCATAACCCAACTCCTGTCAAAATTTCATTGTCATATCTTTAAATATAAATTCAAGGGAATCCCACAAAAACCCCATCATAAGGACCCGGACCACAATTAGCTTACATATAGTAAAAACATGTGTTTTATTTTCTTCGTAACTTTTTCAAAAATCTTTACTTCCAAAATATCTTTTACCAGATAATTATTCACATCCAGAAATAGGGGTGTTCAATGTGGAATTCCCTGATTATTAATAAACTTCTGACGTCATGACTTAAGGATAGCTCTCGCTTGGCAAAAAAAGTGTAAACAAACCAAATGACTGCCCTTTTCAATTCATATTTCTAGGCATAATTTTTGCTTGAAATGCACCTTGCTGCATATCATTGTAAACTTTAGACATTAAACTTTTATTCTATACCCAAAAAGTATCTAACACATGTGAGCTGTTTTTATTTTTATCATTGAAAGGGAGGCATATGAATTTCCTACATGTGCTACATTTTAGCCATTTGACCTTTACCCTTTAATTGTGGCCCAGATCCTATATGCCGACATGCAATATGAAGAGATGTTCGTTGTAAATAAAATTATATTTTGTACTTCGTACACTTAGATCATGATATACTTAACTCTTCATTAAAATATATCATAATATTATTCTCATTATTCAGTAAGACAAAATATCATAATTCACAACTCGACTTGTAGAATATTATTTTTAATTTTTTTTCATTTTCATTACATAAAATACCTTGATCAAGGTATTTGTAATGCCTTGATCAAGGTATATGTAATACCTTGATAAAACTGTTTAGCTTTATGAAGTTTATCAAGCTATATACTTTTATTACCGGCCGCCAGGAGACGGTCGGTTATATGATATGAAAGTTTGGAGTCGCTGTGCGTTTCTGCGGAGTTAAAACAATTTAAATAAAAATATTTAACATTAATATAATAGTATATTAAAAAGAGCGTCTAAATGTTTAACAAGGACGCACAATAAGCATAAAATCAATTTTTGTAATAAAGAATGAGGTAAATATTTCATCCAATCGTGATTGAGAAACTTAGACATGTTTGAGGTGCGGAGAAAATTAGGACATGTGTTGGGCATAGTCTAAAGCAAAGACCGCGTTATGTATATTGCACAATTTTACTTTCTCTAAAAACAGGATTTGTTGTACGTATTTATTTTAAAATGACGTATACACATGTACATATATAAAAAAAATTTCAAAAATATGGTTAAATGTTAATTCATCAAAAGACCTAGTGGGCTACAGAATATTACAAGATTTTGATCTTAGCAGACGAGGATAATGCACGTTTTACAATGTGCCAAGAATTTTCCCGCTACAACTCAAAGAGAAGAAATGTAGTGGCGGATCTAGGGGGAGTTTAGTTTTTTCCTCTAAGAGAGAGCAAGGAGCCCCCACATATTTGTTGCGTTTTTATTAAATTAGAATTACACTGCATATTTACATGTAGTTGTAGATTACATTTAGTTTTAAACTTTTAATGTAAATGTCTCTTAATTATACAGGCCCACGGTTTGTTGACGCAGAGGACCAGGGGTACTTTGCTTATATATACTAGAACATTGTTACACTGAAACTTTCTGTTTTTAAATAAAAACGCCCAAAGTTTCCAACAAAGTTTATTTTGTATTCCCATGTAACACTTTACACACAGGACCCGACTGAGTACCTAATTGAACACACAAATTCTACGCTAAATATTAAGAACTGCCCAAACTACAGAATGTCAATCACTGCTAAATTAACCCGTTAATTGTGAACACTATGAATTCTGTATTTTCTCATGGCCAGCACTTCGGACACTCAATCCCCCTGAGACTCGGGTGATAAAAGACCTAAAGTTCCCAGACAAATCTTAATGAGCGGTCAAGAACTTATCACATAAACAGATCACTGCAGTCTGTAGCTTAGAGAAATTACTACAAATCAACAAGATTAAGGTAATATAAATCTAGCATTAATTATACAAACAATTTCACACAAAAATTTCACTTTAAGATACATGTAATACTGAAATTGCTTTATATAATTAAGAAAATCATGCAATGTCGTGCACAATTTTAAGTGATAAATATAAGATATTTAAAAACAGATAACCATTTCAGTCCTTAGTTGCTTCATGAAAGGAACAATTATTTGGTTTTGCGGCCGATTTTTGACGCTTGCGTCAATATATGTTTCTTGTAAGGGTATTGCGATGGACATTACGGTACCACATTAAAACACGGAACTGCAATGGAGAGTATGTTTAAACGAATAGTTTTCTCTCCGAGTTACTTACTACGTCAGGAATTTGCAAATTAACTCATTCTATTAACTACTCGAGCAAGACAGCCTCAATAGTGGAGTGACAATCCTAGAAAAAGATGCTTAGTTTTCGAGTTTAATGGACCGGCATACCCTACGGCTGAAAGTTATATTTTATAAAAGAGACATCCCTCCTCATGCATTTTCGCCCGGTCGTAGAGTTTTCTCAAGTCAATTTTTTTTAAACTTGCGACGAAAGTGAAAAGCTTTAAGTCATTTATTTTACTTGCTGATAATATTCTTTTTCAAAGATAAATTATTAATTTTAAAAAAAATAATTTGTGTATGATAAGATAGCTACAGGTATCTAAATTAACAAATGATTCAAAATTAATCAGGAATATTATTTGTCCCCCCCCCCCTTAAAAAAAACAACTTATGTTTTGTTATAGAAACTGCGTTAATTTCAACAAAATATATTCAATACAATTATTTCATACAATATTAATAACGAATATTTACTTAAGCGTTAGAAAGATTTCTAAGACAATGATAACTGATCAAATAAAGCGCACTTTTTTAAAGACATCCTCACACTAAGTCTTGCATTCTACTGGATCTAAAATGTTTTGTGTAACTAGAAACGGATTATAGAATCCCATTATGTCTACTACAGTGGTGACTCCTTCGATCAAAATATTGTTAAATATATTAAATTGGCTTCTATAATTAATAAGATAACGCTAATATTCAGTTTGAATTTAAAAGTAATGAACATTTGAAAGTAATTTTCCTTTTTTCAATTTAAAAAATACGTAAAGGACAAACATGTTACTTTTCCTTCACATTCTTGTTTGAACAAGGTATCTTCCATGATTGGATATTGCCTTTCTACTTCATAAGCAACACAGATCAATGCAAATATGAAGCAGAAAGAAAAAAAACCCGATTTTAGTATTTCATCTTAAAGACTGTCCATCACTTTACAGAAACTATTTCATGTTTCCTTTGGAAATATATTTAGTGTTTTCTACAGCAAAAACATGGACATTGTCATTATTCAAACTACGGGATACATATTTTGTTTACGCATTTCCTCATTTACATGTACATACTGCCAAAAATTGAACTCTGTTACTATAATCCTTTATGAGCGGGGGGATCGTATTTTGCTTACAGTACTTAAGTTTTGTTTTTTAAAAGACATACCACAAAGGAAGATGTGAATAAAACGGAACCGTAAAAGCAATCCACTGAAGTTTTTGCTTGGAAAACTTGTGGTTGGTTCTGTCATAAGAAAGCTTTTTCGATATTTTCCTTTTGAGAAAGAATTGTAAGTTTTGCTTCAAGCATTCATTGTCTAATATTTATTTGACAAATTTCAATGAAGACAGAAGACATAGTACTATATATATACGGTATCATTAACCAACCACAGAAACAACAAGGAGTTTTCAACATTCTTTTTAGGACTTCTGATGAAAGGACAAAGATTACTGAGTATTTAGGCTATCAGCCTTTTTTTCAAAATTCAAAGATATTTCCAGTCAGCAGGTGAAAAAAGCCACGCACGACATGCATTTAATGTGAATATTGCCACTTGATCAACATTTTGCTCTGTTCTAATTATTATCTACCCACCTAATTATCTTTTTTAAGGATCGGCTATCATTACTTTTACAGTGTAGCACTTTTACAAATACTCTACTTTTATAGTTTTCAAATGAAACGTATTCTTGGAAAGTTAACAATAAAGATATACATGTACGTGTACATGAAAACCAATGAATAGAAATTACAGCTCTAGCAAACGTATACGTCATTAATTTAACTCCACCCCTTTTCAAAAAATTGAAACTTTAACACCAATACGCGTTTAAAATCATTAAAAACTCCAAAATCTCTACGATATAACATGCTTAATTTAAGAGTAAACGCTTTTTCAAAAGTTCACCAAATTAAACGTAAATTTTCAAATCATAGACAACATTCATTGATTAAAAAAATTGACCTTTTCAGACAGAGAAATAAATAATATTGAGACTTTAATTATCTGTTGTCTGTCCTTTGGATGAGACCGGAGAACCGAAGTTTAGTGTGAGGGCAAAGATGACCTTTAGAAGAATTTTTATTAAAAAAGCTCTTTAAAAAGCATAGAACAATTGCTTTAAAAAATAATGAATCAGATGAAAAAGGCTTAATAAAAACTTAACATTAAAAAATTGCGAAATTTATGGTCATATTTCGTTTTTTTTTCGTTCTTCTTGTTTTTATTTTTCTTTATTTTGTGTACTTAATATTACGTGATTGTACGTAAAGAATAAAGTACATTAGCATTAATCCTTTTAAGTTTAAATAAAATACTATAATACAAACCTTTCATTTTACAGCCAGACAAACGGGCATTCTTATTCAATTTTTCGTTTTTTTTCCATGAAATCAATATATTCAACGCATAAATAAAATTCCTATACAAATATACATTATTTTCTTGAATTACTTGAACTTTTCTTCATATATATAATTATATGGTCAGATTTCATTTATTGATCTTTGATCTCCCTTTTATTTAAATTTTGACCATAGAATTTTCTACGACCGGGCAAAATTATTGCTTGATGATATATCTGACCAAAAAAGTACAAATCAGCCGTAGGTTAGGGTGGTACATTAAATTCAATTTTTTGATGGTCTTGTCACTCCACTAAAAGCAATTATAGCCGAGGAACAAACAGTGTTATCTATGTTCCTAGACCAGACTTGGATTGCAAAGTAAATCTATTTTTTAACTTATTTATTTACAGACAAAAAAAATTAAATATATGTTCAGAAGCAAACATTTAAATATATTAAATGACCCACAAACAGACATACACACACTTACTATACAGAGTGAGACACACACCTACAATATTACATGTGGAAGGGGGGGTGAAATAAATCTCAGTCAGTCTTACATAAGTTACAATATAACAATACTATAAAACTCCTATGCTAAGTCAATACTTTGAAAAGACCATCTTTTTTATTACCTTGACATAATCACATTCAAAATATATGTGTTTTAGTGTCTCAGGTTCCTGCTAGCAAAGTGCAGAATGTTGATTATCAATAAATTTAAAAAAAAAGACCAAATATCTATTGACACCAAGTATTCTATGTAAAATTATGTATTGAAACCAAAACAATGTTGTATCTTTTGTTAGGTTTTTAGCTCACCTGAGCCGAAGGCCGTCTGTCTGTCAGTCCGTTTGTTAACTTTTTACATTTTCCGACTTCTAAAAAATCACTGGGTCAATTTTGACCAGGTACCAACCATTAATGGACGAAGGGGAAATTAAATAGTTAAAATAAAGGGCCAAGTCCGACCACAAGGGGAAATAATAATTAAAGATAAAAATAAGGTGGGGTCATTTAGAAATCTGTTAAAGAACCACTGGGCTAGAAAAGCTGAAACATGTGGAAGCATCCTGGGGTAGTTTAGATTCTAAATTGTTCAAATGACCCCCTTGGGTTGGGCAGAAATATATAGGGAAAATTTTTAAAAATCTTCTTCTCAAGAAGCACTGGGCCAGAAAAAGCTGAAACTTATGTGGAAGCATCCTTGGTTAATGTAGATTCTAAATTATACAAAACATGACATCCGGGGGTTGGGCTAGGCCATAATTGGAAATCGAAGGTTTACGTGTAGGTGTAAATTTACTTAACTGTGCAGAATTTACATATGAGCTAATCAGTTCATACGACATAAATTGCACGTCATGTGAGTAAATTTGCATATGAGTAAAGTATACTGAGGTACGCAAATCATGTCGCATGAATGGGATATTAGAGATGCTCTATACAAGTATCATTCAAAATTATTTTTGCATTTTTGGTACGTTTTTTCTCTCCAAAATAGAAAAACAAATTGCTACACCGGTAAACAATTATATATTTTGCAAGTAGGATGATAAATAAATGTTTTTAACTTGAAATGATTTATTTAACTTTAAAATGAAACTAATACAATAAAATTTTAGTGTAAGGTTAATGTGTTCAATACGTAAAGGATTTCACTGATCTGACATGTAAAATTTTACATAAAAGAACAACAAAGGTTGTGAAAACTGTATGAAGGAAAAAAAAATATATATATATATATATATATATATATATATATATATATATATATATATATATATATATATATATATATATATATATATATATATATATATATATATATATATATATAATACATATTTAAAAAGTTCCCAGAAGTAATACATTTACTTAATTTCGGGCATTTCTAGGTGAAAGTTAACTAAGCAATTTCTGTCTATATTAAGGCAAACACGTGCATCATATTTGAGACATTTCACAAGTGAAAACCCATCACAACCACTGAGTTTGAAACACTGTCGTTTTGCGTTCCATGTTGGCCAAGGACTAACTTGGTCTTTTCGTATGATGTCAGCAGACTTTTGCCTATACGTTTTGGAGGTTTTAGAAAAGGCTGGGGAGATATGCATAACCTTCCTGTCTTAAGTTTTATTCCTGTCATTCGGTTTAAAGTGCAGGAACGCAATGAACAGTTTTACCGCGAGAAATATGCTATATTTTAAAAGTGCTGTGTAAGTAATGTTTTAAATGTAACGAGTGTAAATAATTAAATGTATCAGTTTCAATGTTTTAATTACTTCTATTATTTGTGTTTACGTTTGTGTTGTCGTTTGTGAATGTCCACTTGTGAGTGTTTATGTTTGTTGGGTGTGACGTATTCGACCATTTCCGGTTTGACTAGTTTCTTTCTATCTATAGCTTATGTCTTGATGTTCATATAATGAACCCATCCCATGCAAAATGGTCTACAATTGGCGCCAACGATAATTAGGAAACCAGGTATACAAGACTGAGGATCCATAGGAAAATCCCCGGGGAGCGGATTGGCGAGAAGGATGACATAGAAAAGTCGTTGACCTTTTCGTTTTCCATATCCAATGAATTATATAGGCATTTGCTCTATGATACAACCTATGTGTGCATTGAATTCAAGGATCTATTCTCAGCTGTGAGTGATGTGTTTTGTTCGGAGCTGGTCGAACCTTATTGAAAAGGTGTATTCGTAACTATGTGAATTCACTGGCGGATCCCGAGAGGCGAATCCTATAACTTTTGGAAACGTGACGTCACAGTTATGCGCGCACGGAACCAATGACCGACCAAAATGGAGTCTTGTGGACAACGTGACTTGTGGATTAGTCTGCGGAGCAAAGGTACTGTAAACAATTGTGCATACAAATGGTCATTTTCTGATGTTATTCTATGCGCATTTAAGTCATATTTGTCTGTGCAAGCGGTTGTCCTCGTCTCGTGTATTGTCTGTACTGGATACTGAGGACTGGTGTACAAAGGGAATTTCCAAGGTCTTTTTGTTTCTATTTATAGTGTAAACTTTTGGCTGTAGTACTGTATTTTCTTCTATTTCATGTTGATAATTGTTTGTTTGCAAATTACTTTTGTATTTATTTATATTTTTTCATTGAAAGATCAATATATATACTTTATTTATATTTAGGTAGTAGGTGTTTGTAAAATTTAGGTAGCAGCAAGCCGAGTTCATTTTCTAACATGTGTGATCCCTGAGACTGCTATATACAATATCCTAAAAGGCAAAAAAAACCCTAAAACTTTATATAAATGTATGATATTTATAGATCAAGTTATTGTTGACCGGTTGTTTGGGGACAATTTCCTTGATGGACTAAAGTCTTGGAGTTCGCACTTATTCGATTGTGTTAACCCATTGGTTGGGGGCTAATTCCTTGATGTGTCATTGGCTGGAAGCTTGCTTCCACGTAATGGTGGTTAACTGGTAGTGGACTCGTTCCATTTTTTGGAATAATTTTGCTTGAGGATGGAATAGAATATCAAAGAGCTCCTTTACTCTGTAAATGTTAATACTCTGCCTCGAATGGGATGGTCTAGAATTTCATTTTGACAAATGAATTTACACGCCAATACATGTAATAGGCATAAAGGGCATCCTCATTAGGAGTGGGTGAAGGGGTGGTCGATCTTTCCTCCTTTTTTTATGTGATGGCCTGGTTATAGGCCATGGCCTGAGACATCACAGATTCTGGTCCATTTAGTCCTGTTATTTTGTTCCTACCAGTAGGACCTGGTCTCTCTTCCTGTGATGTCTTTAACATATTGTCAATACTATTGTCCTCCTCATTATCCTCATATACTACTTGTAACATTGCATGAAGGGTTGAGGTTATGTTAAATATTAAAATTTGTTCAACTTTAATGAACAGTATTTCATCTTAAAAACAAAACATAAAGTATATTAAAATAGGATAAAATAAAATAATTAAATTTTCATCTTCAGAAGCAATAAAGAAAAGACAAAATATTGGCATGTTTCTTAGTGGATGTTTCAAGTGCCAGAAATATGAGCCGATAAAAGTTATCCCTTTGCCAAGCAAAGGATTTCAGTTGGCAGAAATGTCAACAAAGAAAAGTAATCCATTAGACAAGCAACAAGAAACATTGTCTATGGAATTCTGTGTAAAAAAAAAACATTACGGAATATCGCCCAAAAGAAAACTGTCTCAGGCAGTGGAGACGCTAGAGACACTTGGTTTCTCAGTAAAAGAACAACAGGAATCATTTGACAATTGATAACAGTCTTTGATCAAACTTTTGGATGAATTGTCAAGTGATGTTCTGCATACTGTCCTAGCACGGGATTCTGTTATTTGGCCTATTCCGAAATTGAACCAATTTGTTAGTCTGATCACGAGTAACAGTTTCACAGTTTTTAGCTTCCTCTGGAGTCACAGCCTATGTTAGAAAAAAAATCATCACAGCGTTTAGCTACCTCCTCTTTTTTCTCCTTGGCATACAGTTCAAGTTCTGTCTAAGGATGCAGGCCTATAAGTCTTGGCAAAGTGAGGCAACAGAACAGGCTTACTTCCTGTACGGCTCAAGTTTTGGTAAAATTGCATCATATCTTCGGTCTTTGGTTCTGGGCAGTTTTTGCTGTGAATGCGCAGATGCGACTGGTGATACTTCAGCTATCGCCTGGTTTATTTTCTTGGCAGATGAAGTCAATTTCTTGTACTTTTTATTTACTGGTCAGAGACCAGAAGGGCTTATTATTATTATTAGCTTTGGGCAATTTGCGCTTAGATTTTGCATTGAAACGACGTGCCATTCTGTTATGAATGTATTTAAGAGCCAGAGCGCGTTGTAGGTCACGTGCTACAGAAAAATCCAATTGCGCACGACAAACAGACCAATACTTAGTTGTTAAGAAAAATAATGCAAGCTTATTTATCTGTGTAATTATTCCCAATTAAAACAAAAATGTACATGTACTTATATCATTTCATGTGAAAAAAAAACAGAAAAGCGAAGTTTCTCAGACACAGAATTATGAAAGAATTTAAACATTATCAGTACGGACGGAATTTCTGTCCCTTTCTTGCATGGATGCGAGGTTTTAGTCTGGGGTGGATATGTCTCCCGGACTCAACACGGTTGACTGTGGTCCTTTCAGATCTGATGTTCATCTTAAATTCCAACAGGAGTCGGTCGATTTTCTCCTTCGACTCTCTAGTTTGCTGTTTAGTTCGCCTTTAGTCCAACCTGCGGCGGGAGTCGTTTATCCTATCATGCAGAACGCCTCTCCCCGGATTTCCCTGAACTGCTCGTGGATTTCGTTGATCTGATTACCCTCCCCCCCCCAAAAAAAGATGATATGAGAACTTTTCCCTTCATGAACTGGGTTTTAGTGTCACAGTTCTTAAAAAGATTTGGGTTAGCTTGGGATCTCCTAGATAAGGGTAACATTCCAACTGCCAACTCATATAGGGTGGCATTTTGCCGGAGATTACGGCGTACGACATTCCTTCCAGGACGCATGCGATTTTGTGTGTTTTGTTCACCTCAGCCGAAGGCTCAGGTGAGCTTTTCTGATCAAAATTTGTCCGTTGTTGTCGTCGTTGTCGTTAACTTTTCACATTGTCATCTTCTCAAGAACCACTTGGCCAATTTCAACCAAACTTGCTACAAAGTATCCTTCGGTTAAGGAGATTCAAGTTTGTTCAAATGAAGGGCCACGTCCTTTTTCAAGGGGAGATAATTATGAATTAGAAAAAAATGGCACTTTTAAATAATCTTCTTCTCAAGAGCCACTGGGCCAGGAAAGATGAAACTCATGTGGAATCATCCTCAGGGAGTGCAGATTTAAGTTTGTTAAAATCATGACCCCCGGGGCTAGGGTGGGGCCAAAATGGCTGACCCAAGTTTTACATAGTAATATACATGTATAGGAAAAATCTTTAAAAATCTTCTCAACAACCACTGGGCCAGGAAAGATGAATATCATGTGGAATCATCCTCAGGTAGTGCAGAATCAAGTTTGTTCAAAGCATGGCCCCCAGGGCTAGGGTGGGGCCAAAATGACCGACCCAAGTTTTACAAAGAAATATATAGTAAAAATATTAAAAAAAAACTTTTACTCAAAAACCACTGGGCCAGGAAAGATGATACTCATGTGGAATCATCCCAAGGTAGTGCATATTCAAGTTTGTTCAAATCATAACCCCCGGGGCTAGGATGGGGCCAAAATGGCCGACCCAAGTTTTACATAAGAATATGTAGGAAAAATATCTTTAAAAATCTTCTTCTGAAGAATCACTGGGCGAGGAAAGAAGAAACTCAATAAGAATTATCCTCAGGTAATGTAGATTCAAGTTTGTTCAAATCATGACCCCTTGGGCTAGGCTGGGGCCAAAATGGCCGATGAAACTCAGATAAACTAGGGCTAGGTGTGTAGACAGAATTTTGATGGGGTGTGGATGGTGGTTGTGCAGGATTTCGACAGCAGGTGAAGCTTTTACTTCTTAGAAGTCGTTTGATAATTATAACAATCATTGAGATTGTTGTTACCAGGGCCCAAGCAAGGATACCTAACAATACATAATAAATAATGCAATATACATTCAAGTAGCTGTATCAAAAAACAAATCCTCATTACTCCAAATTAATTATTTCCTATTGCATACGATTTAGCATCAAAATTTACTTCATCATAATTTTCAACATCATCAAAGATATCATCTGACAATTCAGAACTGCGAATTTCACGAAGTTCATATTTTGATGGTAAACCACCTTTCTTTACAATCTGATTTTTTCTAAAAAAAAAAACAACAACAAAAAAAAACAACAAAAAAACAAAAAACCATGTGCCAAGCTTCTTTCTCTTGTATCTTTTATCAAATTTAGTGAACAAATGACATCAATGAATATGGATGAGCCATATATACCTGACATAACATCGTCTCCATCATCCTGACTCTTCCAATGTTCTACAAAAAATCATTTTGCTTATTCTGTATTGTGAAGAGCATAATAAGAAATGTAAGCACAACAACAAGCTAACAATTTAAACAAGTAAAACAGCATTCAAAAATAAAATTTCTAATTCATGTTTTCTTATCATGGGTTTTTTCCCCACATACCTATTTTCAAGTCCGTGGACAATTACTAAAGAAAAGTAAGTTATAATGCCTAATCAATCTTTTATTTTAGTTAAATCTAATGAATTGTTCAACTAACTTGTATTTGGCTTTGTTGCCTCCCTCCGAGGAACAGCTATATCAGCAGCAGTAACTTCAGCTTCATGGGGTACGGTTACTGCAGCAGTAACTTCAGCTTCATGGGGTACGGTAACAGCAGTAACTTCAGCTTCATGGGGTACGGTTACATCAGCAGTAACTTCAGCTTCATAGGGTACGGTAACTGCAGCAGTAACTTCAGCTTCATGCGGTACGGTTACTGCAGCAGTAACTTCAGCTTCAAGGGGTTCGGTTACAACAGCAGTAAGTTCAGCTTCATGGGGTACGGTTACTGCAGCAGTAACTTCAGCTTCATGGGGTACGGTTACATCAGCAGTAACTTCAGCTTCATGGGGTACGGTTACATCAGCAGTAACTTTAGCTTCATGGGGTACGGTTACAGCAGCAGTAATTTCTGCTTCACGGGGTACGGTTACAGCAGCAAGGGACTCTACAATTTTTAAAAAGATATTTGAAGCTTAAATTTTTCTAAAATGATTTTATTAATTTATAGGTTTTAATTCAAACATCTGATAGATTTTTTTTATATAAGATCTAAAAGATTGATTTATTTCCAAATCAGGGTACTTTCATGCATATGCACCAATATATAAATATACTGCTTCGTATCCTGCAATAGTATGATATAAAGAGTTGTAACACTATGTATCGTGTGGGGAAACAGGAAGAAAATTCCTACATCAGCTGTACATTACAACAGACAGCACGTGACTTAATACATTAAGAACAAGAGGCCCATGGGCCATATCGCTCACCTGAGCACTGTGGCTAAGAAAAAGTAGAAATTGGTTTATTAGATTTAAAATTTTGGTCGGCCATTTTGGCCACGCCAAATCCCCCCAGGGTCATGATTTGAACAAACTTGAATCTACAATACCTGAGGATGCTCCCATATAAATTTGATCAATCATGGCTTTGTTATTCTTGAGAAGAAGATTTTTGTTATCTTCTCCAATTTTAGTATATCCAGACTTTAAGAAAACTTTCATTCTGGAGACTGATGCAAGTTTTGATGGACTTGGTGCAGTGCTTTCACAAGAACAAGATCAAGGACATGTGGTTATAGCATATGCGTCATGAACATTGAGACCAGCGGAACGCAATATGGAATAATACAGTTCCATGAAATTAGAACTTTTGGCACTAAAATGGGCAGTTACGGAGAAATTCCGTGATTATCTGCTTGGAGCATTGTTTAGACGGATAATAATCCGCTGAGTTACCTACAGACCGCGAAGTTAGGGGCAACGGAGATGGGATGGACTAGTCAACTGGCACAGTTTAACTTCGAGGTGAAATTCCGATCAGGAAAGGTCAATCAGAATGCCGACTCATTGAGTCGCAAACCTACACCAAGAGTTAGAACTGTACGTGTCATTCTGAGTCTGTTTTTCAGAATGTGATATTTAGTACCCCACTGAGGGATCTTCGAGATGAAGGTACTCATTTAATGGATGCTCATATTCAATCAATGCATGTAGACTCTGTTGAAGTAACATCAACTTTGCCAGAATATCAACATACTGAATTGTCATTCAACAATTTGATGGACAAGGTAATAATTGCGAGAGCAGATGCTGTGGAATAAGTGATGCCTCTTGAATTATTTACAATTACCAAAATTAAAAATTAATGGCAGTCTCTGATTCATTTGGGGTTTCGGAACTGGCATTTTAATAAGTTGCATTACGAAGGTCTGGATGGAAATCCTTTTTCGGAGTGTAACAGGGGTATTGGAAGGAACTCAAAAACTCCTGTTAGGGTTCTTTATATGGAGATTTATTCACACTGGAGTGACATGATAATTAACACGTACAGCCCTGTAAATATCATAAAACAACAATAAATAGAATGTTAATATCACACACATAGTGTTCATTATTTTTTAATGAAGATAATACTTATATTATCATCCTCTATATCTTATACATTATCATCAAAGGGAGATAACTCTCGAATATATAAATCATTTCATATTTCTTCCAAAATAGACTTGAAGAAATATTCAAGACATTACTAATCTAATATTAATCTCGTCATCGTATAGGAAGAGGCTTTCCCAATAAATTGTAACAAGTGTCAGATAACTCTATGAATGGTGATCTGTAATTTAAGGACATACGCAACGTACCTAACCTACTGATAATTTTTAATGATATTCTCAATTTAAGATGATACGGCCCTCGATTAGTTCTTTCTCTAACAGAATAGTGTCTTAAGATGTTCATAGACAAAAAATTAATTTGCATTACCAGGGGTTTTTAAAAGATATCAATTAATGAAAATTTATATGCTCATGACCAGCAAGGTCATTTTGACAAGGTTAAGGTCGCAAACATTCCTTTACTATCCTTTTTTAATTAGTAAAACTTAATAAGATGATATCTACCCTTAAAAGATTGCTTTCACATTAGAACGTGGCATGACCTTGACTCAAGGTTATTTCTCCCTGTCTGCAGCTCCGATAGAAAACCTACTCGTTGATTTGCAAGGAGCTCGGCTTTACATTGCTGTTCCATTTATTTTGGAGAAAGGTAAACGCTGCCTTTTATCTTTCGCAAAACTAAAAAGCAAAATAATAACCTAATACGTAGAATATCTCTGTATATGTGCATTTTGATGGTGGTGACCCTTAGATAGTATGCTGCATCTGATGATGGAGGTATATTTTGTCTCTAAAGAGAGCTGACTCCACGTAAATCCGTATGTGAATTCTCATCTCTGAAACACTTGAAACGCCTGGACTGACCAGTTCGACGATCTTTTCTCTGACTTCTATTGAAAGAGGATTCCGCAAACCTGAAAGAAAATACATAGAACAAAAATATTATAGCAAGTTTTTATTGCGAGTTGAAAAGATTCCATTTTCATAAATTATGTGTGCTGCATACTAATATATATCTGATAAGCATAAAAACTGAAAGTTGATTGATGGTTATAATACATTCCAAGTAATTTACCTCTCTAGTAAGATGTTTTGATTCATGATCTTTCTCCTTCGGTAATAGAATATTAATGCGCCTCTCATTCTTAACGTTTGAGGGTTTGTCTAAAAGATTTTTCCCCAAGGTTTTCACTTGCCTTCCTCTTGATCTTTTCTGTGTTTTTCGTCACCTTAAAAATCAAATTAAATTAATCATATCTGTAATCAAACACAGTCTAATTGGAAAGAAACATTAAATTCACATATAATGAATAATTTTACCTTAAGGTCAGGAAAGAACACGACTTCTTTCATAATTATCTTTGCATTGCAATTCTTTTTCCTTGAAGCTAGAAGGAGTCTTCTAGTTTTTGGGGGCACAGGATGATCACCCTTAAACCAACATTAGAAGAAACCTTTCTTAATCAAAACAAATACCAACTTTGATAAGATGTCTCAAAAGACAAACACCAGAAAAAGTATATAGGACCAAGATCAAGTAAACAATCTTTTAAACGATTATGTAGATGCATGTTACAAGTGACTTCTTTTAATTGGTAAATCTTTTCAAAAGTTTTGCAAAAGTCAAGTAACAAAAGATCAGCTTTCTGAATATCTGTGAGAGTTAGAAATGGTTTGCGTAAAAGACGACAAGCTAATTCAAATTTATCCCAATATCTGTAATCTTTCTCTGGTAGTATTCCACACAAAGCATAGAGTGAAAATGTGGTTGTCCAATTTTTCAATTCAGCTGCCGAAAATACACAATAATTTCTAGAAAATCTGTGGGGATTCTTCTTATGTCAGTTAAAGAATTTAGAGATTCTAGTCTTTCTTCTATAGCGTCCAAGTTTGACGGGGACAATTTGCCTTTTTCAACCCAAAGTTTGAACATTTTTTTGCCGTTCCAAGAAAGAGATTGTGCATGGGTCAATAACAAAAAATGTATTGCATCAAAATATTCCAACTCTATTAAAACACTATAAAAAGTTATGATTTGATTGGATGTGATTTTTATGCACCCAGATCCGTAGATTGAGAGCTTATATTGTTTTCGTCCTGTTTGTCTGTATGTTTATTTCGGACTTTATCCTTCACCATAACTTTGGAACCATAAAAGATAGAGACTTCAATATTCAGCATGCATAACCCACTAATTAAGCTCTTTTAAATGACACCAAGGTCAATGACTTTGTGACCTTAACTATGCCTATAGGCTAAAAATAGCTTTTTTCTGCAAACTTTAACCTTCGCCATAGCTTTTGAATCCATGAAATTTAGAGACTTCGTATTTGGTATGCATACTCCACTAATCAGGTTCATTCAAATGACACTTAGTTCAATGACTTTGTGACCATGACTGTGACTTGACTTGTATACTGAAAATAGCTTTTTAGAACTCTCATTATAACTTTTGACCCATGAGAGATTGAGATTTCATATTTTGTTAGCATACTCCACTAATCAAGCTCTTTCAAATGACACCAAGGTCAAAGACCTTGTAACCTGGACTTTGACCTTAATGCTAAAAATAGCTTTTTTCCATCAAGTTTTTTGCTATATATATCCCTTGGTATCAGTGAGATGGATAAAAATGGGAGACATATTGCGGGTAATTTCTAGTTAAAAAAAAGTTTTATTTTGTGTTCCATCATATATCATTGGATTCATTCAGTAGGGAAACCTGATTTTTTTGTACTTTTGTATCAAGATAAGTGTAGTTTCTACTTTAATTGATGTGAAATTCATATATAGATAAGACAAATGTGCCTAGATACAGATTTTGATTTAGCCAATAATGAGTAAAAAGTGTCCATGTATTATTTAGCCAAATCTACCATCAATAAATCCAACATAATGTCTAAATGGATAAGGATATATATCTCTTATGCGCCAAATAACACAACTTGGGATGACCCTTCTATTTCCTGCTCCAAGATGGCCATGGATCCAAAGAATGTTTTGTCTATAAGCAGCGTAAGGGTTTACCCTGTTTAAATTTTGGTCTCTGGCTTCAACCAGCATGTTTTCTCGCATAGGTCTTGCAACTTCTAATACCAACTCATCCAGTACTATGATGTCAAAATCCTGCAAATGATTAGTTCACATTTCTAAACTCTTATTAATGATCACTCGGAATTACATTAAGCCATTTGTCGACAAATTAGGTTTTGTTAAATTTTAACGCTTTTCAAACTGAAGGTACCCAAAGCAGCCAAAATACGAACAATCACGTTCAACCTACCAGACACGTGGATACTACAGAGGAACGTTTCGAGGAAGAGGCCGCGGTAGAGGAACAGGAAGAGGAATGATACAACAAACCGGCCAGATCATTTGCTTCAGATGCGGAAAAGAAGGACATAAGAGCAACAAATGCTCATCGTTCAAAGAAAAGAAACCAGAAAACAACCCAAAAGCTTGACCCTCACGGTGAGGAGTCTAACTGATGAGGGACAGGAAATAGACTCCAAAATGAAACTTCAAAAACAAGTTTTCAATGCATTATCAAAATGTCCAACAACAACAATTAAACTGAATGGGCATAACTTCCATTGTCTTTTGGATACCGGTTCAGAAGTTTCAACTATTTCAGAATCATTTTATAATGAACATTTAGCATCTTTAGAAATGAATGACACCAGAAAATTTCTCAAACTCATTGCTGCAAATGATACACAAATTCCCTATTTAGGATACATAGAAACTGACATTGATGTATATGGTTGTAAATTTACCGGTGTAGGATTTTTGGTTTCTAAAGACAGTTCTGTTTCCAACCCTATAAATGGCATTTTGGGATGTAATATTCTAAAGCATATTCAGAGTTACGTCAACGAAGAGAAAGACAAAATCAAATTTGACAATGAAGAACAACAAGATTCTTGGAAGTACGTCAACACCGCCTTAGATATGGCTGAACACAGTGAACGGATAAGTTTTGTAAAAGTTGCTGGTCGACATGAAATCAATATTCCTGCAAATTCAATGAAAGTAGTTATTGGTTCAACTCGTCAAAATAAAAAAGGTGAAGAATATACAGCCACAGTCCAAGCAATTCATGGAAATACAGGATCTCTCCCACGGAACATCATGGTAATTGACACCTTAGGAACTGTTGAAAACGGAAAAATTCCTGTGAGAATAATAAATATTGGTGATGAGGATGTCTGGTTAAAACCCAAAAGTCGAATTGGTACTTTACACAAAGTTGATGTCATCAAATCTACAGACGATGAATACGATCTAGAAATTCTTGACAAGAAAGTTTACGTCCGAAAAGTTAGTGCAGAATTTATCAAACCGACTAACAGTAAATTTGAGAATATCGATCTAAAATTCAAACTTGGAGATGCACAGTTAACCGACGGCCAGAAGGAGCAATTTCACCAACTCATTCAAAAACATTTAGACGCGTTTACAAAAGATGACGATGATCTTGGCTATACAGATTTGATTACGCATAACATCAAGTTAACAGATGAAATCCCTGTTCGAGTGCCACGTCGTAGAATTCCACCACATCAGATTGATGAAGTAAAACAACAAATACGCAAATTGTTAAATCAAGGGATAATAAGAAAGAGCAATAGTCCATTTGCGTCCGCCGTCGTGATAGTGAGAAAAAAGGACAAAAGTCTTCGTTTATGTGTAGATTATCGCGAACTGAATAAGAAAACTATAAAAGATGCGTATCTGTTACCCAGAATAGAAGAAACATTAGACGTCCTACATGGAGCGAAATACTTCAGTTCAATAGATCTAGCCCAAGGATACCATCAAGTTGCCATGGATGAAAACTCAATTCAGAAAACAGCTTTTAGAGTTGGAACCGGAGGCTTGTACGAATATCTCAGGATGCCTTTCGGTCTATGTAACAGCCCCGCTACATTTCAAAGACTGATGGAGGCTTGTTTCACAGATGAAAACTTTGACATCTTACTTCTTTACCTGGATGATATACTAGTATTCTCGAAAACCATCGAAGAACACATACAACGACTAGACATTGTTTTCTCTAAGTTGAAAAGTCATGGTCTTAAAATGAAACCATCAAAATGTAATTTCTTCAGTACATCTGTAAAATACTTAGGACATATCGTTTCAGCTGAAGGAGTTTCTACAGATCCTGAAAAGACCGAAGCAATAGAATCATGGCCAACACCAAAATCAGAAAAAGAATTGCGATCGTTCCTAGGTTTAGCTGGTTATTATAGACGATTCGTGAAGGATTTTTCCAAAATTGCTAAACCTTTACATAGTATAACCACAGATAACAAGAAGAAAAAGAAGAAGTGTCCGAACAAACCATTTTTGGAACTTTGGAGTAAAGAATGTGATTCTGCATTCCAAGAGCTAAAAAGAAGATTGGTATCTTCTCCAATTTTAGGATATCCAGACTTTAAGAAAACTTTCATTCTGGAGACTGATGCGAGTTTTGATGGACTTGGTGCAGTGCTTTCACAAGAACAAGATCAAGGACATGTAGTTATAGCATATGCGTCACGAACATTGAGACCAGCAGAACGTAATATGGAAAATTACAGTTCCATGAAGTTAGAACTATTGGCACTAAAATGGGCAGTTACGGAGAAATTCCGAGATTACCTACTTGGAGCAAAGTTCATTGTTTACACGGCAAAGTTATACAGGATTTAGGGGATAACGTATATTCTGTACAACTAGCAGATGGTACTGGTCCAACGAAAAATGTGACTCGTAGAGAACTCTTGGATACAGGTGAATTAGTGTCGAGTGATTCAGAAGGTGAAACCTCAATTTCTGATTCAGATTCTGTAAAGAGTGACGAAAGCTTTCGTGCAGTGTTAGATTTCCGGACAGAGGATGTGCATCAAGACAACGGGGATAATCATCATCATTCGACGCAAGAAACTCCCGTACAATTAGAAACTCCCGTACCGCTAAGACGTTCGAGTAGAAGTACCGCAGGTAAACATTCAAACCCACATCACTTACCTCGTTCGACAGTACGGACACAAACAGCTGTGACAAGTGAAAGTAACTTTCAGGAACTAAGTCAAGCTGTCGCAAATCTTGGAGCCACTCTGGGAGAAACACTTAGCAAAGCGTGGTCTCAGTATAAACATTAGACATTGGTTGTGACAAATTTTTTAAATAATGTTTTTAAAATTTTAAAAGTATGTCATGATATTGACGTTCTATTATGATAGTCTCTTCATGAAAATTGATGTATTTTGTTTACACATTATTAGCATTGCTGTGGACAGCAATGATAAACAGGGGGAGTGTGTGATATGGTAAAATAGTTTTAATGTATTTTATATTGATATAATGTGTATCTGACAAAATAATTTTTGTTTAAAAAAAATGTGGTCATGGTTGGGTTTGAACCGTGGTCCTTTGGATTGTGGGGCGAGCTGCCTATCAGCTGGACCACGGAGTCATATGACCATATACTCGTAAATCATTTAAATAGACATGATATTAGTTAAAACTTACTTCAATAAATATTTTATGTAAAAATTATTTTTGGATTGATGTAAGTTTCTTATTTTAAATGTCCATCTCAATATAGGAAAATAATGAAATAATAATGTTTCTTTAAAGTAATAATTTTTATTCCTTTGTTTGAATCGTCCTTTGCGCCAAAATACGAACAATCACGTTCAACCTACCAGACACGTGGGTACTACAGAGGGACGTTTCGAGGAAGAGGCCGTGGTAGAAGTGCAGGCAGAGGAATGATACAGCAAACCGGTCAGATCATTTGCTTCAGATGCGGAAAAGAAGGACACAAAAGCAACAAATGCTCTTCGTTCAAAGAAAAGAAATCAGAAAACAACCCAAAAGCTTGACCCTCACGGTGAGGAGTCTAACTGATGAGGGACAGGAAATAGACTCCAAAATGAAACTTCAAAAACAAGTTTTCAATGCATTATCAAAATGTCCAACAACAACAATTAAACTGAATGGACATAACTTCCATTGTCTTTTGGATACCGGTTCAGAGGTTTCAACTATTTCAGAATCATTTTATAATGAACATTTAGCATCTTTAGAAATGAATGACACCAGAAAATTTCTCAAACTTGTTGCTGCAAATGATACATGATTGAAGTATATGGTTGTAAATTTACCGGTGTAGGATTTTTGGTTTCTAAAGACAGTTCTGTTTCCAACCCTATAAATGGCATTTTGGGATGTAATATTCTAAAGCATATTCAGAGTTACGTCAACGAAGAAAAAGACAAAATCAAATTTGACAATGAAAAACAACAAGATTCTTGGAAGTACGTCAACACGGCCCTAGATATGGCTGAACACAGTGAACGGATAAGTTTTGTGAAAGTTGCTGGTCGACAAGAAATCAATATTCCCGCAAATTCAATGAAAGTAGTTATTGGTTCAACTCGTCAAAATAAAAAAGGTGAAGAATATACAGCCACAGTCCAAGCAATTCATGGACATACAGGATCACTCCCACGGAACATCATTGTAATTGATACTTTAGGAACTGTTGAAAACGGCAAAATTCCTGTCAGAATAATAAATATTGGTGATGAGGATGTTTGGTTAAAACCCAAAAGTCGAATCGGTACTTTATACAAAGTTGATGTCATCAAATCTACAGACGATGAATACGACCTAGAAATTCTTGACAAGGAAGTTTACGTCCGAAAAGTTAGTACAGATTTCATCAAACCGACTAACAGTAAATTTGAGAATATCGATCTAAAATTTAAACTTGGAGATGCACAGTTAACCGACGGGCAGAAGGAGCAATTTCATCTACTCATTCAGAAACATTTAGACGCGTTTACAAAAGATGATGATGATCTTGGCTATACAGATTTGATTACACATAACATCAAGTTAACAGATGAAATCCCTGTTCGAGTGCCACATCGTAGAATTCCACCACACCAGATTGATGAAGTAAAACAACACATACGCAAACTGTTAAATCAAGGGATAATTAGAAAGAGCAATAGTCCATTTGCGTCCGCCGTCGTGATAGTGAGAAAAAAGGACAAAAGTTTTCGTTTATGTGTGGATTATCGTGAACTGAATAAAAAAACTATAAAAACTGCGTATCCGTTACCCAGAATAGAAGAAACATTAGACGTCTTACATGGAGCGAAATACTTCAGTTCAATAGATTTAGCCCAAGGATACCATCAAGTTGCTATGGATGAGAACTCAATTCAGAAAACAGCTTTTAGAGTTGGAACCGGAGGCTTGTACGAATATCTCAGGATGCCTTTCGGCCTATGTAACAGCCCCGCTACATTTCAAAGACTGATGGAGGCTTGTTTCACAGATGAAAACTTTGACATCTTACTTCTATACCTGGATGATATATTAGTATTCTCGAAAACCATCGAAGAACACATACAACGACTAGACATTGTTTTCTCTAAGTTAAAAAGTCATGGTCTGAAAATGAAACCATCAAAATGTAATTTCTTCAGTACATCTGTAAAATACTGAGGACATATCGTTTCTGCCGAAGGAGTTTCTACAGATCCTGAAAAGACCGAAGCAATAGAATCATGGCCAACACCAAAATCACAAAAAGAATTGCGATCGTTCCTAGGTTTAGCTGGTTATTATAGACGATTCGTTAAGGATTTTTCCAAAATTGCTAAACCTTTACATAGTATAACCACAGATAACAAGAAGAAAAAGAAGAAGTGTCCAAACAAACCATTTTTGGAACTTTGGAGTAAAGAATGTGATTCTGCATTCCAAGAGCTAAAAAGAAAATTGGTATCTTCTCCAATTTTAGGATATCCAGACTTTAAGAAAACTTTCATTCTGGAGACTGATGCGAGTTTTGATGGACTTGGTGCAGTGCTTTCACAAGAACAAGATCAAGGACACGTAGTTATAGCATATGCGTCACGAACATTGAGACCAGCGGAACGTAATATGGAAAATTACAGTTCCATGAAATTAGAACTATTGGCACTAAAATGGGCAGTTACGGAGAAATTCCGAGATTACCTGCTTGGAGCAAAGTTCATTGTTTACACGGATAATAATCCGCTGAGTTACCTACAGACTGCGAAGTTAGGGGCAACGGAGATGCGATGGACTAGTCAACTGGCACAGTTTAACTTCGAGGTGAAATTCCGATCAGGAAAGGTTAATCAGAATGCCGATTCATTGAGTCGCAAACCTACACCAAGAGTTAGAACTGTCACGTGTCATTCTGAGTCTGTTTTTCAGAATGTGATATTTAGTACCCCGCTGATGGATCTTCGAGATGAAGGTACTCATTTATTGAATGCTCATATTCGATCAGTGCATGTAGACTCTATTGACGCGACATCAACTTTGCCAGAATATCAACACACTGAATTGTCATCACTACAAGAACTTGACCCAACATTAAGTAGAGTTATACACTGGCTTAATAGTCATACTCGACCCAAGATTAAAGAACTGCAACAAGAGAAGAAAGATGTTAGGAAACTGTTAAAACAACAAAATAAATTACAGTTCGAAAACAACGTTCTATACAGAAACATTGAGAGTGATACTGGTCCTATTCAACAACTTGTTTTGCCAATGTCTTTAAAAGACCATGTATTAGAGTCATTACACAATCATGCTGGACATCAAGGCGTAGAAAGAACTTTGTCGTTAATAAAAATGAGATGCTATTGGCCTACAATGCAAAACGATGTAGAACAATACTGCAAAAAATGTGAGCGTTGCATGGTAGCCAAAGCACCAGTTCCTACTGTACGATCACCTATAGGAAACCTTTTAGCGTACCAACCGCAAGAAATTCTAGCAATTGATTTTACAGTTCTTGAACCAGCGAGTGATGGGCGAGAAAATGTTTTAGTGATGACTGACATATTCAGTAAATATACACAAGCGGTGCCAACAAGAGATCAAAAGGCAATTACAGTTGCTAAAGTGTTAGTGAAAGAGTGGTTTGTTCGTTTTGGAATTCCTAAAAGGATTCATAGCGACCAAGGGAGGAATTTCGAGAGTGAAGTTGTGAAGGAACTTTGTAAAATGTATAACATCTCCAAAAGTAGAACAACTCCCTATCGTCCTGAGGGAAACGGCCAAGTAGAACGATATAATCGTACGATGCACAATCTTTTAAGAACATTATCACCTCAACAGAAACGGAAATGGCCTGAACATCTGCCCGAACTCATTTATGTATATAATTCAACAATCCATTCTTCTACCGGGTACACACCGTATTTTCTTATGTTTGGACGAGATCCGACCTTACCTATCATCTTCTCGGACTTCCAACAACCAAAATTTCTTCAACAGATGAATACGTTGTACAACACGGAAAAAGGTTTCGAACAGCGATGGAGAATGCTAAACAAAATCTGGATGAAAGTGCTCTACGTAGAAAGGACCTCTACAACAGAGATGCCAAACAAGGCAACAAAAACAAGTGCAAACCAAAACAAACTTCGTGAAAAATAAAAAGAATTAATATTTCCCCTATAATTCAACTGACTCGGTAGCTGAGCAATTTAAGCATTCACCCCTTGGTCCAAATGTCGCAGATTCATATCTTTCTAGAATTTCCTCTTCTCCCTTTAACATTAAGTCTAGAATACATATTCTCGTGAATCGAATTTGTCGTTCGACTTTCCCTATAATGGAAAATATTTTACTGAATTTATAAAAAAAAATTGTATTGTTATATCAGTATAATTAATTTTCATTTTCTAATTTACAGGTATCGGACCTATAATCAGAGATGTAAAAAAGAAAATTAAGTAGAGGACCGAAATGATCATCATGAATTCAGCTCATCTAACATATTGATTTTCCCTATGAAATTTCTAAACAGTAACTTTCTTGTGTTTTTGCATTGCTTAGATATCGATGTCACTTTTTGAAAGCATTTTCCTTTGAATAATATAAACATGTTCACTTCTCTACAAAAGCAATCAATATGACATGATGCCATCTTTTTGGATTACATAATTTACTAATCAGTTTTGTCAGATTGATGTATGTATATTGACTTTTGTGAGAAGCGATGACTTTAACAGTTGACGACTTATCGGCTTCGTGTACGCAGGTACAACTGTAATTGATGAGAGATAAGAAAGTATTAATTAATACTGATTATAGTTATGTTTTACGGACGTATTCACCAACACAAATGAAGATTAGATCTCCATATCCTTCTTCAAGTAGAATAACTTAAAATACCTTACTGATGAAATATAGTATCTTCTTTTTTTTCTTTTCATAGAGGAAAAATAAAAAGTAAAGAGAATGAAAAGAAAAAAAATTAGAAAGGAAAAGAAGTTTGTCAAGGTGGGAAGGGTAGGATTGCTCCGATTCCTTTCTTAAACACCTTTGAAATAGCGCATTTTGTCGTTCTATGAACTGTTCAGCTAAATATTTATATTTCAAAAAGAGCTTCCGTATATTTTCTAGGCAGTCGATTGTAAAATTTACTGCTTTTTGCAAAAGTCCATTAATGATTACTTCGTTTTAAGTTTCTGTGTATTTTGTTTTTACTCTGTTTCAATCTCTTTTTTCTGTCTGTAAACGCTTTTCATCTTTTGGAATATGATTAGTGCTGTACAATGTACAAGTGAACAATATTTTGAAATTGAAAATCTGGTTTTCGAACTCCTCTCAAAATTTCAAAGAAGCCCAGTTACCTTTTGAGAGCTGAATGTGACTGTGTGTCCCTTTTCGGAATTTCGATTTTCATCCTGCATGGGTTTTTGAGATGGGGTTTTGTTTAACAAAATGCCTCGTCCGCAGAACTCATTTAATTTTTAACAGTAGCACATTTATCTTTGTAACTATGAAAATATGGATATAAATTGGTAATTTATCATAACATTTGAAAGCGTGTTCTGTAAATATGCAATCATATTGGGAATGTAATCCATTCTTAGATTGATTTTGGGTGCAATTGGGGCTAAAAAGAAGTTTTGTTTAGAAAAACCCGGTCATCTTAACTCCTTATATTTTTTTTGTATTAATCTTTGAGAGAATGATTAGTATCATTTGTAGATATGCGATGTTTCGGAATTTGAATATTAACTTTGAGTAAGAGGGGTGGTACAAAAACACAGGTTTTGATGTGCTAAAAAAAATCATCTTGATGAGTGCAATTTGAAAATTCTTGTAGATATTCAATTAAGTGTAGAAGTGCCAATGCTTAAATTGAGAAGGGGGCAAGGGGGGGGGGTCAAAAACGAGAGCCTGCCTCCTTAAACTCCTCTTACCTCTTTCTGCAGTAGGCAAATTTTGTAGATATACAAAAAGGACCTTTGTAAGCAGTGCCTGCTATCCAATCCTGTTATGTTTTCATATTAAAATATTGTTTAAATTAAATATACAAGGTTTGGAATTATAATGTCAATTTCAAGTAAGGTTAGCGATTAGTAGCTGCAATAATGTAGCCCTCTCCGATTTTTTTTAATCTGATGTTTTCTGGAGAGGGCTACAATTCCATCGCATCTCCGTAATGGTGCAAATATAATTTTTTAATAGGAGCGACTGCAGGCAAAATAAATTATTTTTACATTCAACTTACTTCTAATAAGACGAATTTTTTATTCACTGTCAACAGTAGACCCCGTTAAATGCGAAAAACTTGTAAAATAACTCTGCATGTTTCCTGGTAGTTTACTTCAGCAGCCATGACAGTTCACGCGTGACGTAATGAGACTTTCGCTTGAAATTTAGAACAACTGAATAAAGCAATTATCGGTGTTTATAAATGTATGTGCTAAATTTCATCACAAAAACATAGGTATATAAAACCATTTTAGGTGTTATTTTTAATGCAAGCAGCAATATTTATGGTTAAAATAAGGGAATTCCAAAAAGATCCGCTCCTATAGAACCTAAATTCTCATTGGCTGTCCCAAAATACAATCTATCAAGGTCAGTAAACATGGCGGATAAATTCGAGTTGTGATGTTGACATACACGTAAAATAAGCGATATAGGGATCGTTCTGTATATTTTTGCATAGGTTTACGTCTTGGATGACTATTTATTTGGAGTCAAGGTAAGAAATGTTAATAAAATAGCCATTTACTGTTAATTTGAGCCAAAATCCGTGCGGGAGCAAATCACTCCCGCACCTGCACCATTATGAAGATCCTAAGGAGTTGTAGCCCTCTCCCCCCCAAAAAAAGGGAGAGGGCTACATTATTGCAGCTAAGCGATTAGGAATACAAAGACAAATTTTTGAAGAACAAAAGAAATCACCTTATAACGTGTTATTCAAAGCACTTTGTTAATTTACCACAAGGTTAAAGAATTTAGAACTATATTTAATGTTAGGTGGAAAGGGGTGAGGGCAGTTTATGTTAACAAGATGTCTTTATAACCAGGTTCTCTGACCCCTTCTTACAATTTTCGCAGTATAACAATTATCTTTTGGGATATTATTTGGAGTATCCTGAAGACGTAAATATCAGAATTTTGATATTAACTTTGAGTAAGGGGACGATTAGGGCTAACGGATGCAGGTTTTAGATATTGTTTTTCTTTGCTTTGTCTATTGTTATTACATTGTCATGATTTTGATTGATTGATTGATTGTATACTGTTTTACGTCCCGCTCCAGAATATTTCACTGATATGGAGACGTCACCATTGCCGGTGAAGGGCTGCAAATTTAGGCCTATGCTCGGCACTCAGGGCCTTTGAGCAGGGAGGGATCTTTATCGTGCCACACCTGCTGTGACACGGGGCCTCGGTTTATACGGTCTCATCCGAAGGACCGCCCCATTTAGTCGCCTTTTACGACAAGCAAGGGGTACTGAGGACCTATTCTAACCCGGATCCCCACGGGGTGTCATGATTTTGAAATGAGATATGAAATGAGATATGAAAAAAAAATACAAGTTTAACACATGCTTTTCTGAAATATTTTATTCACAAAAATATGTTATATGTGTGCATTAGGAATACAATGTAACTATTTTGTTATTATCATAACATGTATAATTGCTATCTAACAAATCGAAACCCCATGTTCCATATATATGTAATACATCTAATCATTTTATTATTTGATTTTGCATAATTCATGTATAATAAAAACTTCAACTGTGAAAATCTGTTTGGAATTGGAATTTAAAAAAAAAAACTTGCTATATTTCTAATACAGTAAAACTTGGTTATAACGTAGTCACTGAGACCTAATTAGAAAGCACTTTGCTATATTCGTAAATCTTTAAATCTGTATAAGGAATTTGATATCTTGTGATTGCTCATCTACAAAAATATTTTGTTGAAAACAATTCTACAACTGATTCTATACGCAAGTGCTATGGACCAATCACAGACATTGAGATCTGTCCACGGCTTCTATTGAAGTCAAGAGTTAAAATCAGCAAGCATCGAGCATGCAGTTAAAAATGTTGAAAGTGGCAAAGAAACAGATTTGGTTAGAACTCATATATAAATATTCAGAACAAAGGGTATGATTGAAAAAGGCAAGCAAAAAAAAAATTTTTTTGCATTGTTGCTATGGAAACCACGCGCCTTTCAAATAGCGTGTTTTGTACAATATCAGGACACTTGAATTAATGGTTAAACAAATACTTTTTTATTACTAATCAGAGAAATCATTAAAAAAAGCTTTTTGAATTATTATTTTATTTATAATAATATACTCTATTCTAACAACTGTTGATTATTGAAATTCTCTTCACCTTTTGATAAATAAAACTAGTTTTTGGAGGTTTATTTTGCTTTAAAGAATAGCAAATTTTAAATACTCTATAAGAAATCTACAACCACATTAAAGCTTATCAACATTAAATATTTATTTATCAGTATTTGTTCTAGAAGAATCAAGAAAAAAATCTGCAGGTAACTAAAGCATTTTATATGATAACTGATTTAAATCCATAATTTTCTGTCACTTTTGCTTCAAATTACTTCCCTTTTGTATAGCTCTCTAACTTAGGAGGAATAAACGTTAGTTTGCTTACATTGTTTTCAATACAATGTACAAAAGACTAGCAGAAAATTACAAACTTTGTGCAGTCTGAGCCTCAGTTTTGGCGTTTTCATGAGTCTTAATTACAGTGAGTGACTAAAATTTTTAAAATTACCATTACACCAGTTACTGAAGAATGTATAACATAAATTAACCATATAGTAAAATATGTTACACTTGACAAGTGTTTTTGCACCTTTCAATTTAATTCTGATTGATTATATATGTTAGCATTACTTAAGTATTTTATAACTAAAAATAAAAGATTACGCATGGTCTGAGGAACCAGGAGGAGGGGGGTATGCTCCCCCAATAATATTGCCGATATCAAACTGTAATATGATAAAAAATGAAATTAAATTCTCCAACTTAGATCGTTTCTGCGGGCCTAATGTGAAAAAGTTTGTAATGATCAATTACCTAACTGTATCCAAAATTATAAAGTTTAATTTGAATTTAGTTCAACTTTGATTTGTTGTATTCACGGTATGTATGTAACCAAAGTCACTCACCAGCTATAATGATTATAACTTGATTGATGGTTGGGTTAATAAAAATTCTGTATATAATAGTAGGCATTTTTATTTACCATTTAAGGTCAGATGAGACGTTCCTCAATATCTGTTTTTGTATATCTTCCTAATGTATGAAAAATATTCAAAATCCTAATAATATTCTGATTTCTAAACCAGTTTCTATACGTTTTTACAAAATCCAAAATCTAATCATTTGAATTGGAAAATTATTTTTCTTCCACAAAGGATTATATAAGGAAAACTACTCTTGGTATCTATCAGAAATGCCTGGTAAGGTACCTCAATTTTTTGTGAGTAAATATGCATGTTTAAGTAGCAATACTTCAATGACAAAATCTTTGAAAAATTTATCTATTATTAAGGAAGGTCGTCTTCTGTCCTTAAGATTATACCTGCTCTTTATATGAAAAATTATGAATTTATGGAAACCAACACTATTATGAAATATTTGAAAAATGGAATGACCTTTGTTATGGCGTCCGTAAAAATAAAAGGGACAGGGGGTTAACTCTGTACTTAATATATTTTAGTTTAGGAAAGGGGATTACCTTGGAAGTATTGTATACAGACAAGTGTATTATGTAGTGGACTAGTGGTAACTGAATTATATATATATACTAGGGATGGCAATTTTTAACCGCATAATCGATTAATCCTTAATCGGAAAAAAAAAATATTGTTAAGGATGACTGCACTTAACGCCGTTTTTTGGGTATTTTTCAATTTTTGTTGTCACATTTATTTTTGTTTTTATTTTTGCCTTAAGGGGGGACATATGTCGTTCTTTGTCAAAGCAGCGTTTTGTGACGTCATAATAGCAACTTTTGTTTTTACCTGTTGACTTTTGCAACTGTGATACAAGCTTAACATAGTTAAGGGGACGAAGGATGTTTGGTCACGTGTCTCAGTTTAATTACGTCATAATATCGGATAAAATATGTACAAAACCAGATTGAAACCACAATATTTGGAAGAAAAAAATGACTGTTTGTTTGAGGTCAACATCTTGAATAAAAATATTCAAAAACATTCAAACTTTCTTGCAAATATTTTTAAATTACGGAATAGATTGATCCACTCTTCTGTTTCCCTACACTGTGCGTCCAACGAGTCGCTTACGTCATAGTGGATCTTAGTACAGTAAGATTATATACATGGTAAAACACGGGTAGTAAAATATCGTAAAACGGGTCATGATCATGGTGAAATATTTTATAAATTACAGAACACAAAAAATATTTTTACATGGTTGTTGACGGAAAGATTTTGTAGTTATGTCTTACTTAGCTTATTTCGCAAATGTGTGATGTCATAGTAGGGTTTTCCCGTACTCGAGAAATGTAAACATGGCACGTTTCTGCATGCTGATGTCTTGTTTAACTTTGCCCTGTGCAATACTGAGCCCAGCTTCACCAATTGATATTTTTGCAGTTAATCAATTACATGACGAACTTGCATTTCGACGTAATTTTTAAAATATTGAAAGTTAAGATTTTTTGTAAATTAATTTTTTGTCGTTTAAGTCTTAAAAAGAACGTAATTTTCCGTCTACAAATGCGATGTGACAAAACAATCTTGCTTTTTCGAATTTTTAACCCTATTCATGCTCTGAAATATTTTAAAAGACACACGTGTGCTGACATATTTTTCATCTATGCTGAAAAAAATCCATTATGGACCAAGCAATGGGCCCAGAAATATGGAAAATCAAAATTTCACTCAGACACTGTGGGGTAGAGTATTTGTCACTCAATATCTCAGAAATAAGTCTAGAAACCTATTGATATGTCTGCTTTATAGTATGTGGACATATTAGATAAGAGATATACAAAATATGAAAAAAAAAATGAATGACGTATTTTTTCAGCTAAAGGTCCTTAAATCCCTTAATAATCAATAACGTACATAATTTACTAAAAGAAATATAAATATCATTAATAGCACTTTTATTTCATTAATGGAGTTTTTTTATATTAGAAATCTCTTCCTTAGTTGATAATTCATAGAAATTTCAGTTTAAAAATTAAACAAGAGGCCCAGGGGCCACAGCGATCACCTGAGCACATCGGGCTTGAATTTTATCCCCTCCCCCTCCAGGCGTTCATCATTTGAACAAATTAGAATATACACTACCTGTGGATGGTTCCATATAAATATCACTAATCATAGCTTTGAAGTACTTGAAAAGAAGATTTTAAAAGGTTTCCTATATACCCCTATGTAAAACTTGGGTCGGCCATTTGGCCCCCACCCTGGGGTCATGATTTGAACAAACTTGAATCTAAACTACCTGATGATGATTCCACATGAGTTTCATCTTTCTTGGCCCAGTGGTTCTGGAGAAGAATATTTTTAAAGATTTTTCCTATATATTCCTATGTAAAACTTGGGTCGGCCATTTTGGCCCCACCTTTGCCCCAAGGGTCATGATTTGAACAAAGTTGAATCTACACTACCTAAGGATGATTCCACATGAGTTTCATTTTTCCTGGCCTAGTGGTTCTGGAGAAAAAGATTTATAAAGATTTTTCCTAAATATTCCTATGCAAAACTTGGGTCGGCATTTTTGCCCCACCCTTGCCCCGGGGGTCATGATTTGAACAAACTTGAATCTACACTACCTGAGGATGTTTCCACATAAGTTTCATCTTTCCTTGCCCAGCGGTTCTGGAGAAGAAGATTTTTAAAAAATGGCATTAATTTTTAACAAATTCAAGATTATCTCCCCTTGGAAAAGGGCGTGGCCCTTTATTTGAACAAACTTGATTCCCCTTCACCCAGGGATTCTTTGTGCCAAGTTTGGTTAAAATTGGCCCAGTGGTTCTTGAGAAGAAGATGAAAATGTGAAAAGTTTATGACAACGACGGCAACAACGACAACGACGAAAGACAACATACAAATTTTGATCAGAAAAGCTCAATTGAGCCTTCGGCTCAGGTGAGCTAAAAAGGTACTTGTACCTATATTTGCTTATTGATTAGTACATTTCAATTTATTTAATTGTACGAAGTCATTCCTACGTTAATTCTATAGGTGTTGGTTGTTGACGGGGAGGGGGGGGGGGGGGGGGGGGGGGGGGGGGGGGGGGGGGCAGTGATTGGAATTTAAAAAAAAGATTAAATCAGTGTAAACTGTTACTAATCAAAACAAAATACTCGTTTCTCCAAAATAGTTTTATATTCAGATGTTTACCGATGCTTACTTACCTTTGTCTTAGTGCAGAAAGGTCAGTATTTATGAAACAAAAACAAGAGTGCGAAAATAAAAGAAAACCTCACATTTCTCTTTTATTTAAGAAATTAATAACAGGTTTATAAACTTCAATGGAGAGGCCTTCTCAGAAGATTTGATCACGTACCGACCAACTTCAATTCCCAATGACGTTTATAAACTTGTTATTTATTACTTATATAAACATTTGAGTCAGACAATTGAATATTTTACCGGTCACGGTAGCCTAGTGGTAGAGCGTTCGCTTCGTGAGCGGGAGGCCCGGGTTCGATTCTCGATCGCGGCGCCGCGTCATACCTAAGACGTAAACATAGGTAGTGACTGTTCCTTCGCCAAGCGCTCGGCACTAGAAGTGAAAGTCACGGGTCTTTCGGATATGACCTTAAAAACGTAGGGTCCCGTGTCACGTCAGGCGTTGGCACGATAAAGAACCCTCAATGCTCAATGGCCCTGAGTGCCGAGTATAGGTCTAAATTTGAAGCCCTTCACCGGCATCGGTGACGTCTCCATATGAGTGAAAAATTCTCACGAGGGACGTTAAACAATATATAATCAATCAATCAATTAAATATTTTCGAATTTGAATTATTGCACTAACCGTCTGTCGTAGATTTTGTAAAATGATGCAAGGTATAAATCGACTTGCATGGTGGTTATGCTTCGAATGCATTAGGCTATGGAATCTGTTTCGAAGGGAATATTTTGTGAAAGGCTATACTTGTGATCAGTAATAGTGAACAGATTGCTGTCTGGGAATATTTTTATTCGTGAACATGATAATCGATTGCTGAAAAGACACAAGAAACACGTCCGAAGTTTCATGATAAAAAGTTGGAGGAATTTCTGTCGCTGGAAAGATATGGATGGATCCGATGGATTGACACACTTGTCCGAGCCAGTTAATTTCCAATTTGATCAAAAACATTCTACGGTTTCAGTAACCAAAGGCATACTTATCGTAAAAGAATGATAAACACGGAGACACTGGCGACAGCTTTATATTGAACTACGAAAACGCCGAGATGTTTGGCAGCTGTTCATGGCATGATTGCGATGATATTTTTTATCAGATTTACACATGTATCGTGAGTAAAATTTAAAGATAAAATAAAAGTTCATCATTAAAATTTAACCAAAGGTCTACCCACAAAAAAGGATGAACGTTAGAGACTGTGCAGCCGACAAAAGTGAAGAAAAATGTAAACAAACGCTAGGCTCGTGGTTTTCACTGTGTACACATGTTGAATCGATAGCCCCAAAGCTGTATGAAAAACTTATTTGCATTTAAAAAAGATACATGTAATTATAATTTTACTTGCTTACTTTGTTCATCTTTATACATGAAAAGCAGGTAGAGCAGGCCTTTATTAAATTTATGTACCGGTAGATATTATTGCGCCGTGTAATTAGGTCACGTATTGACCTCTGACCTCTGACAAACTTCATACAAAATTGAAGATATTTTGACTCTGTATGTTTATATAATAGAGAGGTACCACAAATGTATATATTTTGTCATAAAGGTATACTTTTTTCTGTATTTAAATAAAGCAGAGTAATCATTTCTCTAAAAAATATGAATTACAACATTTTCACACAAAGACATTTTAAGATATTACCTACTATACATGTCGGAATTTAAAAAAAATACAAGAAAAATTGGGTAATACTTACATTGCGCTCCATTATAATTTTTCATGCGAGATGAATTACAATGATTTTGCCTTCATTTTAAAGATACAAGTCAAATAATTTAAATACCAGTTGATTTTGAATGTGATTTGACATTTCTGAATCTTTTTAGCGCATATTTTGGGAAGAGCAATTATGTCTGAAAATAATACATTTTTAGCACTTCACACTGTTTTTGCACATGCTCCTGTGTAAAAATAAGCATATAAAGGTATTGTTCTTAATACCTACAAATTAAGAGCAGGTGGTCATGAAAGAAATGTCAAAATTTTGAAAATTTCACACAAAGACTTTTCTGACATAGGTTCCCCCTTAAGTCATTTGTTATAGAGATTGGTCTATGTCCAAATGAAATGCAATGTCATAATGGGTATAACTGCGTTGCAATAAAATAATTCGTAGTTTTCTTATCCCACCTCTCTGCAAATATCGGGAAATTTTGCTTATCTGCCCTTTATTGAAGATAAAATTTATAAATATGCAGACCTAATAGGTGGACCTAATATTGTAAAGAGTGGTCTAAAATTAGAATAGATAATGTATTTATATTTGGTGCATGTCTCTCTCTCTCTCTCTCTCTCTCTCTCTCTTGTCATATGTTTGTCACTATTATTTTTTAAGCTTTCAAATAAAGAATAAAACTAATAACATCGACCGGTAGAAGTAGCCATTGATATACAACAGCAATGGCTGATGACAATAATTCGCGTGTTCGAATATAAGTACCGACTAGCTCAGTTGGTAATGCACAGAATCAATAATATTGAGGTCCGGAATCGAGACCCGCTACATTTAACAACAGTAAGACGTATCTTATTTTTCCCTTTTTATAAAAAGAAAGAAAGAAAAACACCACAATTAATATAGTTTTTTTTTGTTTCTTTTAAAATTATTTTTCCTCATAAATTAAAGGGTTGAGTATGATGTGATTTCATTTTTATTAACTGGATCTTATATTGGATGTTCATGTTAAGCAATGGTTCAAAACATAAAAAAAATAACTCTCTCTTTTTTGTAGACTACGAACATGTAGAGGCATATAATAAACTTAAAAAAACATGGATCAAATATAGTAAAATAAAACGCTTTTAAGATAAATATAAGAATAATCTTATAGATATCTAAGGGTAAAAAGAATTGTCCCTCGGCTCGATGGGAATGCATTGAAACAGATATGGACAATCACTATCGCCCAACAGAATGCATGTTTCCTTACACGTCACTTAATGGAATTTTAGTATTCACAGAGATACCTGGGTATAGAAGTCACGTGGTTAATTATAATATCCAACAGGTAATATAACAACGTGGTCAAAATGGCCTGTTTACTGTATAGAAAGTACCCTATAATAAATGACTTCAAACTTCATTAATACGAACTTTTAATTAATTAAACGTAATAAAACAAAGTGTCAGTTAAGATGTTGGCCATTTCTACCATTAAAAGAAAAATGCTAATTTTTAGAATTAATTTTGTCGCAATTTCTAAGTTTCCTTCAGTATAGTCATCCTTTGAACATATGTTCATAAAATTCACTTTTGAGAAAGGAAAACATTGCTAAAAGTTCATTTAGCGTTTTTAAATATCTTGTAATTAAATAATTTGGACGTATTCATAGCTCTCCTGATTGAGATAATTGAGGTAATTGGTCAGTTTGTAAAGTGTTAATTGCTGTTTTTTTTTTAAACATCATGTTGTTACCCCGACTGCCTGCATGTGATTTTTTTTTATGATAGTAAAAACATCATCATTTAGCACTTTAAATTAGTATGTCCATATTTTACCGTTATCTTTTACATGTAAGTTATGTTACGTTAGAAAAATAAAAAACAGTGTACACATGTAAAACAAGTTTATGATAATAAAACATTTATGGGTACTGATTTTTAATATTTTTGTATTTTGCTCCCTTTCTTTAAATAGAACGATTGTATGTGTACCCTGCGCATGCGCGGTTTTTTCTAGCGTCAATCGCCATTTTTATAAAGTCACGGAGAAATTAACCAAGGAAATAAGTAAGTTGTTTTGGTGTTTTGCATTCTGAAAACACTTGGATATACATGTAGAAGACTTCATATAGAGCAACAGAAGTAGTGTGTGCACGGACAATTGCATTGTACCACGCATAACTGTGATTTCATCATTGTTTACATTGACTTATAAATAGAGACCCTATTCGTCGGGTGACTGGAAAAACCCGAAACCCCCCCATTTTTTGAGAAACCCCATACAGGAGGGGTGAAACCCCAATAAAGTGGTGGAAACCCCATAAAATTGAATGTAATGGGGTACTAAAAGGCCTAAGGTGATGTTTAATTGAATGATATTGACATCCGTGAATTTTTATAGCCAATTTTACCTCAGAATCGACGGAAATCGGGCGCCATTACGAGTTTACCGTACACCACGCCCGATCTAAATTCGAAGCGAGCTGTTTGTCAATATAATTGTATAAATAATATTAAATTAATTCATAATAATTTCCACAATTATATTTGTTTTACAATGATAATATTAAAATATTAAATATGTAATAAGTATTTAACAAAAAATGTAAGGACGTTAGCCATTAAGAAAATATGAATTTGTGTATTAATTATTATTCATATTATCCCAATGTTACCAGCTCTAGCCACGTGGAGGCCTCCTTTTTGTAGAGCCTTAATTCAAAAAAAAATTTCATTTAGGATATTTTAGAGAAAATCTGAATTTAGAGATATGAAAATATCCAAAAGCTTCAAAGCAACATTAACAAAAAAAAAAATAGTAAAGATAATTCATTACTTATTTGTTACAAAGAGAACAAAAAAATAAATAAAATTCAAAATATGAAAATACTGAATTTATTTTTGAGATTTTAGACAAATTCTGAATGTAGGGATATAAAAATTTGAAATTCAAAGGTTCAAAGCAACAATAATAATTAAAAATAAAAATATTATTTACTTATATGTTAAAAAGAGAACAAAAAATAAATCAAAGTCAAAAGATGAAAATACTGCAACCTGAAATAAATAGTAAATTAAAATAATATATCAATTTTCCAATATATAGATATTTTATTTCAAAGTAACTTTTTTATGTTCTTTTGAATTG